>JAUMHQ010000059.1:483363-494379 GCA_032361165.1 Enteromius paludinosus
GTATGTGGTATAGTCCTACACTGACCCTACACCTAAACCTACCCCTTACAGGAAACTTTCTGCATTATTAGATTTTCCCCATGAGTCTGTATGTATTCAGATTTAAGTCCCCACCCGCATAGATGTGTTCCTAGCTCAACATATTCTGTTGACCCTGGAACAACATTTTAACGCAAAAATCTAGTCTTGACCATATCTCTACACCTAAACCTAACCTTACCCATGAGTACTGTCTAAAATCATATTTACACAAAAACTATAAACTGTTTCTTCAAAGTGGGACGTTTTTCACGTGAAATCAGGTTCAACTTAGAAACAGGTTTCTTCCGGAAGTAACTTTCATCAGTTGTTTGTTTTAATCTCCAGCCGGTTATTGAAGGTGAAACAGTTCTTTAATAATCTTTTAGTTCTTTTATTCTAAAGTTTACTGTTAGAATTTTTATTATAAAAATCTAAAGTTGATTTAATGACAAAATGTTTTATTTTATCTTGTTTGAGCGGACAAGTGCGAAATTAATGTGAAAAATATTTATGTTAGATTCAGCATAAATTTACAGAGTTTGGTTCAAATATAGCTAGTCTTATTTTAGAATCCTTGAGATACCTTATAATAGTATTTATTATATATTTATTTAATTTACTTTTTCATTATATATTGTAGTATATTGATGAAACAATCTGGATTTATTGGTGCTCATATATATATATATAGCTAGCTATTGTGTATTAAAATACATTTTTTAAATACAGTTCATTAGCACTGTTTCAGCAATCTGACCCATTTCAAATATAATCATATACATTTATTAATGTTAAACTGTGTAACCAAAATGCATGTTTCAAATATATAGATCTCAATATATACCCCAATGATTTTAAGCGTGTTTGTGTAATAAACCGTACACAGCTGTCATGTATTTCGTGCCTTAGAGATGTTTATCATTGAATAATACATGACACGGCAGTAATCGACACTGTTCAGCACACTGATTCAGACACTGTCTGTGTGTGTGTGTGTGTGTGTGTGTGTTCACAGATGAGCGCTAACGAGTGTTTTACCTGCGGTGTCCATGGAAACAGACTGAGAGTGTATCTGAGCTGATGAAGCTTGAGTCCAGAGACTGTCCGGATCCAACAGACCCTGTCAGACACACACACACACACACACGGCTCTTACAGAGGAGACTCATCAGAGAGAACAGGATCTCTTCTGTTCACACACAGTGCATTGATTTGATCAAAAACACTGTAAACCTAAAATATTATTCTAAAGCAGTTGATTATCTATTTAACTCTTATTTCTGTGAAGTGCATCTTCAAACATTTCTGATTATTATCTCAAACTCTTGCAATTGCACCTAATAAAGTCTGAATGTAAGAAGATATACTATACTTGCAATTCTGAGAGAAAAAAAAATCACAATTTGGAGATCTAAACATGATTCTCAGAAAAGTCTGAGTTGAGAAAAAAAAAACTATTCTGAGATTTCAAAAGTTGCGATTTCCTATTTAATTTTTTATTTAGTAGCAGAAATGGACTTCCATATCAGACTGCATTTCTCCCAGATAATTGAATCTAATTTGTGTTAAATGTAATCACACGACTGAACAAGCTCAGCACGGTTCTACGGTGAGGCTTAACTTCAGACACGAGTCATTTATCTGACACTAAACACTCATTACCAAC
The DNA here is from genome assembly GCA_032361165.1 of Enteromius paludinosus. Lineage (NCBI taxonomy): Eukaryota > Metazoa > Chordata > Actinopteri > Cypriniformes > Cyprinidae > Enteromius > Enteromius paludinosus. The sequence continues at coordinate 485,051 of JAUMHQ010000059.1, forward strand.
CCTTCAGGAGGATCCAGACACAGGAAACACATCAAACATCCCTCATCAGCAGTCAAACCAAAGCTTCTGTTTCTGAGCCACAGCGACACCTTCAGGACACTCATCACACTTCAGCCACTAGAATAGTCGAAATAAACACTTTATTTTTATATAAAAAAAGATCAAAATTATTCAAACGTTACAATCGAAATGAGAAGTTGAGGCAAACACTGATGTATAATAAATGATGTTAATACAGATCCTTTAGAAATGCCATATTTCTATTGTTTTGAGGTGAAGAATGAGCTGGACGTGTATCTTGCAGCAGATTTTCAGTTTTTCACAAACCGAACTATATCTTTTCCCACACGTGAAGAACATTAGACAGACAGAAACACACATTTAGAGTCGTGTTAAATTTTATTTGGTCTTGCTCGTTTTTCTCTTTTTATTTAAACTTTAAAGAACCACAGGTTAAACCCATTACAATTAGCAAAATAAACATTCACACCTTCTTAAACACAAAAATACACTCGCCATCGAGCTCTCTCTCTCTCTCACACACACACACACACACACACACACATACAGTAATGGAGTGATTAGGCCCAGCCCATTAGAACAAACACACACACACACGCACACGCACGCGCAGATGTTATACGGGCTTCACCAGAACTGAATATATCTTAATAAGCTTACGATAAAACCAACTTGATCTCACCCCAATTCGTACATATTTCACGAGTTGCCAATTCCTATGGATTTGTACGATAGCCTAAACCGAACCCCGCCCCTCAGCCTACCCGTCACGGGGTTTTGGACACACGAGTAGGAAATAGGCACCTCGTGTGAATGTGTGTGAACTGGCCGTGAGACTGTGTTGGATAAAACATGAATCAACATAAAAAAAGAAGATCCTCCTGAAACGGGCGAGTTTTTAGCAGGTGGTGGAAGATGAAGATCCGTCTGTCCTGAGACACGCCTGGAGTGTTTTGGTCAAATATATCTCAAAAACAACGAGCATAAAAGAAGACTTCCAAGGAAAAACAGTTCAGATATTGCTCTTTTCAATCAAGTCTTTGTATTTGTGGCATTGTAGAAGGCAGTTTGTCCCTTTGCAGCACCCATAACTCCACAGACTCCAGTGAAGAACAAAACCTAGATCACTCCTCAAACATACAGTTTCATAAAGCATCCTAAGATGGACTGTGTCTCAGACCTTCGAAAATCTCTCGAATCCAGTGTGTTAAAGGCCTCAGTAATAAATATTAATAGCTTGCGATTAGCTTTGTTCTGATTTGTCACGAGATGGTCTTCATCAATCATCCGATCGGAGCATCATCTCTCACAGCACACTTTCACCACTGAATAAACCCTCCATCTCACAATTACCCATCTATATTTCTCCACTCCAAACTGCAAGTATATTTGATTTAAATGCAAACATATAGTTATATTCTTTCCTCAGAATTCAAGAATAAATATATATTTATATCTCACCAGCGTATTTTATTGCTGTAAATCTGAAGTTTACATCTTGCAATTCTTTTCTCACAATTTCAAGTCATAAATTAAAGTTCATTCTATGAAAGAAATCTTGAAATAATTTACAAAAAAAACCAATCTAACTGCAATATTGAACTGCGGAGGTTTTCCCGGGTTAATATCTTGCAGTTCTGGACCTTTCTTGTTTGAGTTTGAAGAATGTGCGAAAAGACATACAAATCAGAGGTGAAATTAAATTGCCAAATACGCAGCGAAAATCACAAAATATAAAATCTCAATTGTGAGGGAAAAAAGATTACATTTGCAGTAAGTTAATTTCTGCCATGGAGTCAGATTTTGACAACTGCGAGATATTAAGTGTGATGTTGTAATAACTTTTACTCCGTGGTGAAGATCACAGACGCTCCGTATGAAAGATAAAGCCCAACGAGAATCAGGGTAAGATATAGTTTAATATTTTTTTGTCCTGAAGTGTCTAATGTTCTTTAGCTGTATGTAGCTATAGCTGCTGATTAACACGTACGATATCTAAACCGCTCAGCAGACCTGCAGGAGAGGACACTGAGGACCTGCTGCAATCCTCCATCATCATCATCATCATCAGCAGCTATTGTCCAGTACAAACACCTAAACATTCTCAAACATGCATTTTCTTTAGAAACAAAACTCCTTAAGTCTTGTTTTCTGATTAAAACAAGAGAAAATTTAGGTCTGTTTTTACAGACGAGGCTTAGACTAAGCCATTGTTCAATTAGGACATTTCATTATTTAAAACTCGCCTTAAAAAAACATGACTGGTCTGCATCTTGAGAGAAAGCAAAGGCACGGACATGTTTTTTTTTCAGACTTACATGTAGGCCTGTCTGTGAAACCAGGGCCTAGAGTAAGAAACATTCACCTAACGTTGACTTTTCTTAACTCATGAACAGCTTCGTTCTTGTTTTATGCATAAAATGGCTTCATTTAGATCAGAAAACAAGACATGTCTGCCAGAAAGCATGGCATTGCCATAAATATAATCACTTAGGTTTGACAAATACAAAATCTTTTTCTTCTCAATGCATCTCATTTGAAGAGTGTTTAGATATTATTTTACTGGAAAACATGACCAACATACTGTGATTTGAGTTTCAGGCTTCTATATTGTTTTTGGATTTTTAGTATATAACCAACATGAGTTTGTGATTTCTACTTCCGTCTGCTTAGACCTTCCCTTAATCTCTTACTCACCACAAACAGAAGTCTAATGAAAGACGTTAAGTGCACTTCCCCTTCCCAAACTCCACGAGCGAGGTCAGCAGAACGCTTCTCAAGCGTGATGTTCGCTGCTCATTGTTTACTGGCTTCAACAAAAAAAACTGTCAACATCTTCCAATCTTTGGCATCTACAGCGGTGGCCAAACATATTAGAACATTAGTGCTTCACCAGCTAAAAATGCTTTGAATCAATGATTTCTATGAAGAATGAAGAACTGTGAAAACTTTCTGACACACGGTTCTTCTGGATCGAGTCGGTCTCAGATTGTTCCGTTCTTCAGTGACTCCAGACAGACTGATGATGATCAGATCAGATCTCACACATCTCACTGGATTATTACTATTAATGACGAATGTTTGGAAATGTAAGCCGATATTTTCTCCCAACACACTACGGCAGAAGATAACTCTTTGTTTTTAGCTGCTGAAAGCGCTAGTGTTCTAACGGTTTTGGCCTGCCCTGTATTACAATGTGTAAAGGATTCTCTCGCACACAGCATTCTGGGAATGCACAATAATGCAACCTTAACGTGCCAACAGAGACCAATCTGTGCTGAAAGGAGCAATCTTTGAAATCTTTTGACACTGACTGCATCACTTGTGAGACCGATTAAAGCGATGCAAGAAGTGCGGATCTATTTAAGAGGCCAACTAGATCCTGAGACAGCGCTAACAGACAGGAAGACCAACTGATCAGAGAGGAAGTGGCTCCAGAACCAGCATTTGACACATCAACATTACAGGGTCAAATGTCAGTGGCAGGGTTAGGGCAGCAGTCAGAAGCGGTCGTCCCGGAGCGGCGCGGGCGATCTGAACGGGCTGAGGCCCAGGCCCCGGTGAGGATGGACCCTCTCTTTGGGGGTGCCTGCCCAGCCCAGGTCTATGAGCGGAGAGTCGGCCGGGTTCAGCGGCGCCACCCTCAGAGACAGATTGGGACTGCCGTTGGTGGAGCAGGGCGCAGAGCGCGAGGTGGGGAACGGGGCCGAGAAGGGGTCAAAGGTGGAGGCGTGGTCCGAGCTGAGCGCAGGGTGGAGCCTCAGATTGAAGGGGTCGCAGTCCGGGGAAGGGAAGGGGTCGCAGTTCGTGAAGGGGTTGGTGGGCGAGGGCTGGTAGGCCAGGCGAGGGCTGCTGGGGCTGCTGACGGCCGTCTTGACCCCGGGTCTGTCTGGCACCCCGGCCGAGACGAAGCTCCACGGGTCGATGCGGGGCCGGTTGGGGGACGGTCGAGGACGGGGGACAATGTTGACCTCCAGACGCCGGGTTTTAGGGCTCCACAAGCGGGGGTCGGGATACAGGGCAAACGGCAGCGGAGATTTGTCCTCGACCTCCAGCGTGTCCTGACACAGCGGAAGATCCAAGACTACAACAGAGCACAGAGAAGGACGTAACGATCAATTTCGTGGTGTCACGATAGCAAAACTGTCTGGACGTTATCATGGTATTCCCATATTAGGTAAAAATTAATTTTGTTTAGTTCAGATTCGCGATCTGTATTTGATCATGATCGTCATGTTTAGTCACGGTGCAGCTCTAGCACAGTAAAGCAGGATGACTGAAGTGAAAGCAGACTTACTGAGCTGTGAGGAGCTGAGTCCGGAGCTGCTCCTCCTCCTGCGCTCCCCGCTCAGTGGCAGGCCCTCACCGGCTCCGTTAGCGTGTGGGCCCCGGCGCTCCCGCGGGTTCGGGGCCGGCGGCCTCAGTGAGTCCATGAAGACCCGGGGCAGCGAGTCCGTGCTGAAGCTGATCAGATCCTCCACCACCTCGGGCTCCGGCAGGTGCGTCCAGGACGAGGCCCTCGGAGGTGGAGTGGGCGGCTGCTGCGGCTCCACACAGCGGCCCAGAGCCACAGACGCCAGCAGGGCGGCACTACTGAGCAGAGCGCGGTGTGTGCCCGTACCCCGACACACCGGACCGGGGGGAGCCGGCCTAGGAGAACCACACGGGGACGAGCCCTCCTCGCTCTCAGAGCCCTCTGAGACACAGAGACATTCAGAATTTCACCAGTTCACACTCACAGGAAATAAACAGAGTAAAGGTTATGTGTATTTGCTGCAATGTCCAGGGGAAGATCTGAACTGAATCTGAATTTTGGCCCAAACTCACAGTAACTACAGGTTAGGACAGGAACGGTTATAATTGTGGAGATGGGGTGATATGGAAAAACCATAATTTGGTCCCAATTTAGTGTCCCCTAATACCTGTGTAGGTACAAAGTAACTAGATGTGTATGTAGAACATACACACCGGTACATAGTATCTGCAGCTGTAATATTTCTGTCAGAATGGTGTGTGTAAGTACAAATGTGGAACAGGACATTGGACTTCTTTCACTTCACTAAGTACTTGTGTAACAGGAATTATATAAGATTAATTGGAACGGTTTAATCCAGGGGATGGAGATGGAAGGTTTAGTTTGATTTGGAGTTGGTGCACCTCTGTAACACCAGTGTATATACAGGGTAACTCCTCAGGAACTGCCCACTTAATATAAAGTGTAACATTCTGGACACCAACCACAATTTATATGTAAAGCCTAATTTCCTGAGAGTCAGAGTAATTATATGCTAAATCCAGCAATTGTCTGTTTAATATAAAGTGTAACACACTTAGTCCTGTTACACATTTGTACTTACACACACCATTCAGTGGGTTGTTGCAGTGTGTACTTACACTGTGGTAACATACTACGTACACATCTAGTAATCTATGCAAGCACACAGGTATTAGGTTCAGTTCATATAAAGTGGGACCAAGCTGGTAATAATACTGAAGGGCCTTATATATTGGTGCAGAGATAGTAGTTGTGGATCGGCTGAGAGTCAGCTAATGCAAGCTTAAAAAACGTCAGAGCAAGACGTTTAACATTAAAACAATTGTGTTATCTGTTTTTGCAAATTAACTCTTCATAGATACACGTCTTATGACAAACATTGGCAAAAGTGACCACACATTAATTAAAAATAAAAATTACAATACATATATAAAATTCAATATAGTTTTATACAAGTTGACAGATGTCTTTGTTACTATATGTGTGTGTGTGTTACCATTGTGGCTGGACTCTGGTGTGATGGGTCTGTACTCCTCAAAATCAGCTCTGGAGTTCTCGCTCTCATTACTGTCCACCTCCAGTAGTTTGGCTCTCATTGACAGACTGACGCACACACAAAAACCAACAGATGTAAACATTTCACACATATTCTGATATAACACACAAACACACATGTACCTGTTCTCCTGCGTGCTCAGACGGAGGATCTTTGGACTCTTGGGGCTTTTGGGGCTCAGATGAGGAGCGAATCTCCTGTCTCCGTTGGTCTGTTTGAGAGGAAGAGACTCCAGCGGCCAGCCCGAGCTCCACTTACTCTCATTGGGACTCACTGAGACACACAAACACACACATCTGAGACACAGCAGCGCCACCATGTGCTGACAAACACACACACACACACAAGCACAGGGTCTACTAGAATCCACAACTGTCTGGGTTTTATTTTTCGAAAAATATTACTCTGTTTGTTCTTTTGTATCATCTTATTTTAAATCTGTTTCATGGCGTTCACTTGTATTTGAGAATCTCCAGATCTTCAGTGTTTTGTAAGGTGCTGTGTGTAGGAAGAAGTGAAGGAAGGAGATATCTGGACAGACTCACGCTGTATTGCTCTAAAGCGTGGACCAAAGGACGGCGAGCCCAAATCTGGAGAATTACGCCTCTTCTCCAAACACGGAGACGCCTGGACCGTGATCTTATGGATAAAATCTGTATAGCAGAAAACAAGTCAAGTAACATTATATTATTATATTATATTATATATTCAATTATATCACGCCTAAAACAACCACTGCAACACAAAACAGACAAAACCACATGGGTTTGAGGAAAGAAGCATGCATGAAGCACACATTCACGTGTGTATTTTATTGTACTGTCTGTAGATTTCAATGTCAATACACATCTTTAAAGAGTTTTTCCTGCACTTCAGCGGCATCTACAGATACCAGAACTTAGAGCTTTATTCCTCTCTATAATCTGAAGGTTTTTACCGTGGGGTTTGTTCATATTTGACTCACATGAGTTTTTATAACATTTTATTCTTAAAGTGGTATAAATGCACTTTTTTCTGTCCGTTAACCGTATTTTCTGATTTATCAAGTGATAAAAAGAGAAATCCACAATCCCTTCAGTAACAACCTATAGCTGTAATATATCAACAAAATCAAACCAGACTTTTGAACCTGACTTTAGATTTCTGTTGGGGACATTTCTGCAAACGAGTGCATGTTTAAAGATATAATGTCATGGCATTTCAGGAATAGAGAAGTGTTGATTAATTGTACCGTGTTTAATTAAAGTGCAAGTATGCTGATATCTGTTAGTTCATCTCCTTTGGCGTCTCATTTTAACAGTGAAACCACTGTTGAGTACAACACGGTTAATTATTACTAACGCGGTGTGTTCAGTTACATGTTCACAGCGGCTGCAGCTCATTAATAAAGAGTCCTCTCACCCTGCGGCATGCTGATCTTCTCTCCGTTCTTCACCTTCAGCTTGTGTTTCTTGAAGGTTCCCTTGCGCTTCTTGACGTTGGGCTTCTGGTTCTGGTTGAGGTGCAGGATGAGCAGCGATAGCTCGCGCTCGAACACGTCCTGCTCCCACTGAGCTAACTGCTGCTCGCGCTGACGCAGGAACTCCTCGTGAGACTTCTGCTCCAGCGCAGCACGCTTCAGCTCCTCCTCGCGACACCGCAGCTCCTGCACACACAGTTCAGAGCTTTCATTAAGTACTAAACTACAAATGAAGAAAATAAAGCTCAAACAAGATGACACAATGTTCATATATTTAAATAACTGTATTCAGATTAAATAGTTAGCAGAATTAATTGTTCCTTAAGATTCTGAAACGTATACACTGCAAAAACAGCTAATCTTACTTAGTAGTATATTGTCTTGTTTCAAGTCAAAATATCTAAACATTCTTAGTTTAGATGCATTTACTTGTTAAGCAAAAAGTCACAAGATCTTCAATCATGTTTCCTGGGGGTTTGCTCAAAAACAGTGTAATGATTTGCCATTGGTGAAAGCACATACTCTTAAAACAAGATTATTTTCTTAGCCCACTAGCTGATAACCTTACTAGTTTTAGGTAAAATTCCTGTTTTTGCCAAGGAAATAACACTACATGTTTTTTATGTGAATTTGCTTAGAAATGCACCTTGACTTAGGAATTTTTAAATGCTTTGACAAGAAACAAGACAAAAATGTGTTTTTGTATGTAAATGGCAATTTCTACTATTCTACTAATATTTAAGCACTTGACATTACTAAAAAAAGGTTCATGACTTTTTCATTTTTCTTTATTTTAAAGCTGCAGTCGGTACCGTGTGACTGACATGTTAAATGACATTAAAAATATAGAAATAAAATGACACAAACACTAAAAAATTTAAAGTTTTAAGTGAGAATAAAATAAAAATAGAAAACAGCAAACCCATAAAGAGCAGATGTACAGCCCAAACATGTCTGATGAAGGTGTGTGTACCTTCTCTTTGGCCCGGAGCTCATCAAACATGTCCTGGATCTCCAGTTTCCAGTCCTCCTGAAGCGAGTGGAAGGAGTCCTGCGGCATCTCGTCCATCACCTGCTCCTCCAGAGCCGTCAGCTGCTGCAGGATGGAGGAGAAACTGGGTCGCCGGTGAGGATCCTGATCCCAGCACTCTGAGACACATACACAGACATCGCTTTTAGACCTTCTGTCATTCATCCTCTCGTTTCTCAGAATCTTTTCATTTTAAACGTGGGTCCAGTTTTAGAATTTTTGATTAGTTTTTTGTCTAAATATGTCTCTATTACGGTGGCTGAGAGTGCTCAACGCGCTGCAACTTAAGAAAACACATGCATACAGAAAAAACAACAACACATTAAGAACACATCTTTGACAGTTTGACAACACAGGTGCTGCAAATTCTCACAACGCAACCAAACACACAAACGAACAGCACGGACCACAGCGGAAATGTTTCAGGGGGACCTCATACAGTGACGAACCCATCTGAGAGTAACTCTCGCTAACATAGCATTAAAATCATGTTTCACAGTTAAGTGTGTAATTCCTCAGATTACTCTGATAATATCCAAACGTCTGTATGATTGATTGTTAAAATAAACACAAAAACGTCACCTTTTAGTTCAGCGATAACATCTCTGCTCTGACCAAAAGTCACTGAACAAATAATCAGGTCTCAGATGGGTTTGGCACCTTTTGAGGTCCCCCTGAAACATTTCCGCTGTGATCTGTGCCGTTCACAGTGCGTTTCTGTGTTTGGTTGTGTTGTGAGAATTAGCAGTTTGCATGTGTTTTTTTTTTCTGTTTGCAGCGTGTTAAGCTCTCTCAGCCACCGTACTCTATAGTCTTTATAATATATTTTCATTTTATAGTGGTTAGTTCCATTCCTCAATTCTGATTGGTCAGCAGCTGTGTGTTATTCACGATACAGCACGGCTATGACAGCTTCACTCAACGTTCTGTGTATCATTGAGCCCCCTTAGCAACCATTAGAACTGTTCCTAACCTGTTTTTATTTGAG
>JAUMHQ010000059.1:503423-515320 GCA_032361165.1 Enteromius paludinosus
TTGTAATACCTGTCATACCCATGTCATTATACACATTTGTGTCCTCATAAACCACACACACACACACACACACACACGGCCGTCTGGAGGGTTTCTGGACCCGTGAGGAAAACACATCCAAAGAGCAGATTACTGAAACCTCAAAGTTTATTTCACTCATACAAAATCAAGAGAATGTTAAAAGCGAATAGATCTCTCCAGCTTCACAGCACACAGTAAAAGAGTCTAAAAGATATAAAACACAGGGAAATCATCTATACACATGTGCATCGTCCGGGGAAATCAACAGAGAGTGTGTCTGAAACAATTAAAGCGCTCTCACACCGAATCCCATCAACAACCTGGAACAGAAGGAATTAAAAACTGCATGAAAGTGCCGCTAGACAGTTTAATCGCTGGAGAAGAGGAGCTTTAATCGTAAAACTAGCTTAAAAAGGACAAAAACACAGGTCACAAAAGCAAAAGAACAGAACTGTCCGCTCTGCATTTCCCTTACTAAACAACTCAAGGAGCATCTGCTGCTAAAACCAACCAAAACCTCCTCCGATACGCTCTAAAACAGGACCAAAGAAAAGTGCACGATACACACGCTCTCGCTTCTGGAGCCGCTCGTCCAAAGAAAAGATGAGGAAAAGAAACACGACTCAGTAAAACAGCCTCAATAAAATAAGATTAAAAAACCTAAGCGGTGTGTGTGTGTGTGTGTGAAGAACAGGAGAGCGGTGCAGCTACGAGTCGTAGTCCTCCTCGTCCTCGTCCCCGAGCGGCACAGACTCGGCCCCGGCCGGCAGCAGAGCCATCAGAGACGCCTGCGGAGAGCCCAGTGCTGCGCCCGCGCTGAACACACACAGAAACACACACACACACACATTAATATCACATCTCCCTCCAGGTCACTGAAACCAAACACACACACACACAGCAGTACAGTTACGCTTCAGTGTTCCCAAACCTGTGACTGAATAATAATACTGATAACTCTGTGATGTCACAATACACATTGTTTACGGTAATATTTGATCATTTGGATGACCGTGATGTTTCCAGGACAGAACGAGCAGCAGCTGGGTCTCTGGGTGACACACTCATACTGCATGCGTCAGCAGATCATGTCTAACACTGAAACCACATACGAGCTGGAGATGGTCTGTGGCGGTCTGCGGGGGTTTGGGCTGTACCTGTGGAAGAAAGCTGGAGGCTGTGTGTTTGTGCTGGTTTGAGACGCTTCCTCGTCCTCCTCTCCGTCTGTCTCACTGTCCTCGGAATCGTCCTGAACACAAACACATGAGTTCATGCAACACACACACACTGCATCATATCAGTGGAGGATAAATCACAGCATGTTTGACGAGGAGAGTGTGACTTCGTTTAATCTGGTCATTATACATCCTCTCTCTGTTCTCACACCTGATAATGTTCCGTTAAAAGAGCTGTAGAAATAAAGATTGATCGACTTACATTAACATTAGTATTATCAGCAGCTAAAAGCGCTGTCAATCAGGTTTTGTATGTTCTGCTGAAGTGTGTCAGAAGAAGATAAGGGTTTGTGGCGGGGTCAGCGGAGCGGGTGAAGATTTAAAGGGGAAGTACACAGAACAGAGCTGTGTCTGACAGGAGCGTTTTACACTATCTGTGAGATATTTTAAAACAATCTATATTACAGACTTCCCTTTAAGAATCATATACGCTTGTAGAAAACTGGCTTTGTATGACCCCTTTAACAGCTCTGTAGCTTTCTTGAAGCGTCTTGGAGACATTGAGATTTTAGTCCAGTTTAGTGTGGAAGTAGAGCCGTGACGGAGTCTGACACAGAGAACAGGACTCCTTTACCTCTTGCTCCGATTCGGTGCCTGAGAGTTTCTTGTCTTTGCCTTTGGCTCCAGCACCACCGTTCTTACGCCCGGAGCCTGGCTTACGACCTCTGAAACACACACACGCACACACTTCAGCTGTGAAACCTCTCACACACACACACACACACACACACACACACACACACACACACACACACACACACACTCTCTCTCTCTCCTCACCTGCGCGGGATCTTCTCTCCCTCCGTGTGGTTCTCCTCTCCCTCGCCCTGCATGTCAGGAACCGCCGCCACCAGATCCTTGAGGAAGTCAAACTGCTGCTCCAGCTCGATGCACTGCTTCCTGCACACACACACACACACGCATGAGGAGCCGGGCCAGCGAGCGGCTGGAACACACACTGATGACGGCGGGACTCACAGGTGTGAGGTGGTCATGGTTTTGGCGTTGCGTGACTGTGTGACGTGACACGCTTTGGTCAGGAGAGACTCCAGGAACAGCTCCAGAGCACGAGCTCAGATCAGTCAAGGAAACGCTCAGATCCGCTCTTAAACCATGAGACTACAGGAGATCACTCCTCACTCTCAGGCCATCTAAGACATAGATTAGCGTCTCTTCATCAGATCTGGAGAAATGCTCTGCGGTGAATGGGTGCCGTCAGAACGAGAGTTCAAGCAGCTGATGAAAGAGTCAGAATACTCCACCGCACTCCAGTCCATCCGTGAACATCGACTTCATCTTGTGTCTTCTCCAGATGTTCACTGTTGGACTGGAGTGCAGTGGAGTATCCTGGTGTTTTTAATCAGGCTCTCATTCTGACGGCACCCATTCACTTCCATTACCGAGACACTGCTGCAGGTGTTGTGGAAGACAGACAGGCCGAAGTTCAGCACAAGCAGTGAGCGTGAAAGGATACAGATGATGACAGGAACTGCGGCGGCGACTTTGCCGATTTCTTCATCCGTTTGCATGATCTTCTTAATCCTGGCCTGCAAAACCAAACACAAAGACCCTCCAGTCATTCAGTCAGCGGCGTGCAGAAACCAAGATCCATCTCTATATGAAAAGCGAAAGATGTAAGCCAGAGATCAGTCAGGCGTGATGCGAGAGTCTGTCTCCGTTCAGATGTCAACACAAGCACATGTCTGACTGGATCTGACACACAACCACATAACAACAGCACCTGGAGCCGGTCTACACCGGGTCAGCTGAAGGATGGGTCTGCTCTCATGACTCGTGTGTTTCAGTGCTGACCAGACTGAGAAGATCCTGCTAAGACACCAGACTGGATCAACGCAGAGAGAGAAAGAGGCTAGCTAGCATTCATGCTAACCCCTGCAGATCAGCTCTCTACAGTAACCCTCACTAATAGCCACGTATCGAGTGAATTTTGTGAAAAACACCCCCTCGCGTCACAGACCGCTGGACGGAGTCAGATTAAAGTCGATCGAAGCGGATTCGTCGCACACGCGCAGGTTTAGCGAGCTAGCGGCTAGGTTAACGTTACCGGAGCGCGCGTTTCTCCGGTGAACTTCTCCCTCGTCTGCTCATCTTCAGCACATCTCGCTCCTCTGAAGCTCGTGTGTGTGTGTCTGTGTGAGGTGTGTCGGCTCTCACCGGAGGGAATCTGGCGTTGTATTTCTTCTTTTTGCTCGGCATCTCGGCGCACAAACGCGGCTCCGGCTCGGTTCCGGTTCCGCCGCAGTCTGCTGTCGATCTCAGGAAACACGAAGGATAAACTCGCTGGAATCCCGCAGCTCCGTCGCTGAAACGATTAAAGCGCCATCACTGATCACCTCCGAGTGGTTCTGCGATTTTTATCGGCATTTTACGGTGGTTTTTGCGGGATTTCTGTCTGCGCGCGTTCTCGCTGATATACGGCGCTTTTGTGCTTCCGGAGGTTTAAATAAAGTTACAAAGTCGGAAACCGACACAACTTAAAAAACACACACATTGTCATAATTTCAAGGAACAGAATATAGACATGAAATATTATTTTTTTAAAATTCTGTTAATTGTTTTTCTTTCCCTTAAACCTCCGCGCGTCACACTCCATCACGGGAGGCGGCGGAAACGAAGCAAAAGAGAACGACAACCGCCGAGAAGCAGTAGAAGAAGAAGCAGAAACCGGAAGTGTTGAGGCGGAAAGCGGGTGAGAGCCGCAGTGACTCAGCAGAGTTTTGCTAGAAAAACACACAGCAGAGTGAGAATTTTGCACTTTTGATATGTTTAATACGACAGTGAACATATTAAATGACGGGACTCGGGTTTGTGATGAGCTGTGTGGTTTACTGTGAGAGCGGAGAATGTAAACACTGATAGATAGAGAGAGAGAGAGAGAGAGAGAGAGCAGCTTCCGGCTCAGACTCTTCCTTATATTCACAGTCCTGAGAAGAAGTTTGTTTGTAAGCCGAACGGCCAGACATGTACACAGGAAGTCATGTAAACCCGAGACTATCGTGAGACTCCCGAGAGAAACCCCGCCCTGCGGAGACTCCCCGGGATTCCGCTCGCAATCGCTGTAAACCGTGTACATTCATAATAAAATCAAACTGATGATAGCTCATAATGGTGCTAAAGTGATGGTGAGGTGTGCGTGTACAGTTTCCAGTCAGAAAATTAGTTGGTATTTATTCAAAATGATTAGGAAACCAGGTGTTATTCTGACACGTGTGAGAAATAATTACTGTGAGAGAGTGTGTGTACAGAGAGGGAGAGCTCCTCAGACGGTGTGTGTGTGTGTGTTCCTCCAGCAGATCGTTATGGCCGAGGACGAGCATCTCTCGGCTGAGGACTATGCCGCCGAGGCCATGGCTGCTGACATGGACCCTTGGATCATCTTCGACGCCCGTAAGACGCCCCGCGCAGAGTTCAGCGGCTGGCTGGAGTCCTACCGGCCCTCGCAGGTCAGCCGGCAGGGCCCCGGGGGTCCGGTGGGCTGGATCGCCGTGCAGGGGCCCCAGCGCGCAGACGACTTCGGGGACGTGGAGGGGCTCCAGGACAGCTGGGACACGCTGCTGGAGAGCGGCCGGAGCGTCAGCTACCACAGCATCCGCGAGCTAGCGCTCAATCACAGCGTGCTGCACGGGAAGTGGCTGATGCACCTGGACACGGGCTTTAAGGTGGACCGCGCCTGGGAGAGCATCGCCCGAGCCATCCTGGACGGGAAGGTGGACTCGGCCAAGGTCAGTCCCCGGGACCCGAGCTCCGAGCGTCACGTCATCTGCGTCTACAACCAGAACTTCACAGACGAGGAGCAGGTGATGCGTCTGGACACGGCCATCCGCTGCGCGGGGGTCAAGTGTGTGCTGCACTACAAGCCTGACGTCTACACACACCTGGGCATCTACCGCAACAACCGCTGGAGGATCTGCCCCACCATCTACGAGAGCGTGTTCGACCTGGAGAGCGTCCCGCGCCGCTCGCACGTCACAAACAAGATCACCAACCAGGAGGTGACGTGAACACCCCTCCTGAAGAGCTTTCAATCTTTTCCTTTATGTAAAACCTTTTATATTCCACCGTGCTGTTTTTGTTCATTTTGCCAAATAAATGCGGGGCGTTTCAAGCTGTGTTCCTCTGTGAGAGGAAGCGGTCCCTCGCACAAGAGTGTGTTCCTGATGTGTGTCTGTGATCCCGTCCCTGAGCCTCAGATCAGACTCCTGTACTACAGGAAACAAACACAATCACAACACCGTCACCAGGTAGAAACTACACTCTCGGACACAAATCCAAGAGAAAGGCAGAAAATGTGAGATATAGTAATTATAGGAGATCAATTATTATAGAGTCAGAAATGACAAGAAAATAAATCAGAAACAAAAGTCTGAAGTGAGAGAAATTACAGGGAAAAACGGAGATGTAAACGATATTCTGGGAAGTCTGAGATGTAACCGGAACAAGAAATCAGATGTTTGTACTCGCAAGATGTAAACTAAAGCGCAGGGAATTACAGGAGATGTAAACAAACACAGGAAAGACAAACAGAATTGTAAGACATAAATGCATTTATTACAGCTCAAATAATAGTACAAAAGCATATTTCATTTGTACAACAGTTGAAGGAGAGGTTTAACTGCAGTGAAGCCACTAACCCATGCTAGTAGAGCGATCTACTGAATAACATGCTCTTCAGACACACACAGGAGTATTTACAAGTCCTTCCGTCTGCAAGCAGAGCAGCTGGGTAACGGATGACCAGACTCCGCGCGAGGAAACCTCAACATCTGACCTGCGCTAGATAAACAAGACCACTTCCTAGTGCTCATAGAGGCTACATTGGTCCGATCCCGAGTCAGTAACCTCAAAACCTGCCTAATGTCTAACAAAAAGCACTTTCTGTGAAATCAGTTTGATGACTTAATCCATT
The DNA here is from genome assembly GCA_032361165.1 of Enteromius paludinosus. Lineage (NCBI taxonomy): Eukaryota > Metazoa > Chordata > Actinopteri > Cypriniformes > Cyprinidae > Enteromius > Enteromius paludinosus. Next base: position 509,607 of record JAUMHQ010000059.1, read on the forward strand.
CTAGTTTAGATCACGTGTGACTGATAATAAAGTGCTTACACAGCATGTCCGATTCCTTGACACTGATTATATATCTATTATATAACCAGATTATTATCAGGGTCCATTCTGAAGTTTTAGAATAACATTTTAATAATGCATTCATGTTTTACTCAATTTTTCTGGATGATTTAATACGAGTGTATTATCGGTGGCAAGTACATAACACAGAAGTTGACCTTTTTAAAAGAGTAATTAAATTGTCAGTGTTTCCTTTCTTCAGTTGATTACACTTGAGAAAAAACAACATAATAATCAAATCAAAACAGTTTAAATTAAGACCAAAATGGTGCGACGCTCCTTTAAGAGTGTTTATAAGCTCCTGTTGCTTTAAGAAGTACATTCTAGAGCGCTCAGAACTGCTCTGTTCTCGACCGTCATTGGTCGGCAGGCTGTGGATGCTGCGCAGTGATTGGCTGAGCCGCTCGGTAAGGCACTGTGTGTTCAGCTGCTGGTGTGTGAAGAGAAGCTCTGTACAGTCAGGGGCATCAGGGCCCCGGGCCCCGGCTCTAGGTGGGGTGTCCGGACAGAAAGCCCACCTGGTTGGTGCCGAAGATGGACATGAAGCGGTCATCGTCGATGGAGTTCAGCTCCTCCAGATCGTCCAGGACAGCCGGGGCCACCGGGGCCGTGTTCTCCATTACGCTCTCATTCTGGATGAGGTTGGCGATGCTGGGAGGGAAGGACATCCAGGTGGATACGGGCCCCGCGGGGTCCTCGGCCGGCCTGGCCTCTCCCGGGAGCCCGCTCTGTCCCAGCAGCGCCTCGAATTCCTCGATGTTGATGCTGTCCACCTCGGAGAAGCTGGGATACTCGTCTTCGTTGATGAAGCTGGTTTGCAGAGCGTTGCTGGCGCAGGGGCCGGGGACCGGCTCGGGGACGTTCGGGGGGTCCGTCGGCATATAGCTGCTCAGGGTGAAGTCCTGCAGGTCTGACAGGTTGACTGTGGAGAAGTCCTGTGGCGTTCTCTCCGGGAACACCGGCGCTTTGGGCTGAGAGGCTGTCGTCAGGCTCTGCAGGAACTTCCAGGTGTCCCCGGAGCTGGAGCTGGGGCCCACAGGGTCCAGCTTCAGAGCGCTCTGAGCGACCGGAGCGAAGATCTGACCCGGGGCCGGAGTGAAGAACGGGGAGGGCTTCATCGACACGCTGGCAGACGCCACTGAAACACACACAGAGAGAGAGAGGCTTTACACACACACACACACACACACACCCTGCAGCTCTACACCGCTCTCCAGAGGAGGATACACTGATAGGTGCTTCACGAAGATATGACCATATCTAAAGACTGCATATTACTAATCCAAATTAAATATCTTAATGGAATATGATCTGAATTAATTTCACCAATGATGTTTGGTATGAACGTTTCACACCTGTGAAAACAACACGTCACACACCATCCTCACATTAATAAACGACAGCAGATGCTCACAGACTCTAATAAATCACATAAATACAGCGTCTGTTAATGATATCACAGGGATGATTTAGATGAACCTCAAACCCTGTTTTTCACCAAGGGACGGTCAGAGATTATTTCCTTGTCGTTCACATTAAGCCCCAAACGAGCCAGTTCTTGTCCAGTTCAGTCATCACAACCAGCTTACAAAAACAGGAAGTTAAAGCAATAATAATTCACACAAAATACACCGATCAGAGGATGAGGAGGTTTGCAGAACGTTCAGGTGTAATCGACTCTGGTTACCTGGTGGGATGCTGCTGGCTGCTGGAGGTTTAGAGATGCCTAGTGTTCGTTTAGCGGTGCTGAAGGGCCGTCTGTCTGCAGGCACCGAGGATCCTGTACAACACACTGATTATTACCCAGAGTGCCGTGTGTTCAGCAGCAAACTAAACCGCCACACACTCTTTCGCACACACTCTCTCGCGCACACTCTCTCGCGCACACACACTCTCTCGCGCGCACACACACTCTCTCGCGCGCACACACTCTCTCGCGCGCGCACTCTCGCGCGCACACTCTCTCTCGCACACTCTCGCGCGCGCACACTCTCGCGCGCACACTCTCGCGCACACACACTCTCGCGCACACACACTCTCTCGCACACACACTCTCACACACTCTCTCTCACACACTCTCTCTCACACACTCTCTCTCACACACTCTCTCTCACACACTCTCTCTCACACACACTCTCTCACACACACACACACTCTCTCACACACCTGTGGTGATGATGCTGCTTAGTTTGAGGTTCTGGAGCATTCCTTCTGTTCTCTTGCGCTTCTCCATCAGCCTGTGCTCATCTGCTCAACACAGAACGAACACCATCACTCATGATTTCAGCACAGTCTCGGTCATGTTGCCTTTACTGTTTTTCAAGTTGTCTGAGCATGTTCCTATTATACAAGAAGTCGTCTTTCAAGTTAAGTATAAGAATACACGAGGCCTGGCATGATACATGTATTCTAACCGAACTGTGACGGTACAGACATCTCGGCATGAGTAAGTGTGTGTGTGTGTGTGTGTGTGAGCACAGTTTTTTTAATGAATGATTCATGTTTTTGAATTTTGAAACATTTGAGTCAATAATTTAGTGGTCAATTCATAAGGACAGGCACTTCTTTATTCTTAAATGATTCTCAGCCGTCTGAACTAGAGAGCGGATCGGGCTGCATTTTTCTGTCCGAGCCCGGCCCGCGTCCGACAGAGCAGTAACCGAACCCAACCCAAGCCCAACAGGCATTAAGATATTTATGTCCGAGCCCGATCCCAGCCCAGCCTGACACAGTTAACATCTTTTTTTTTCTCCTACTAATGACACATGCACTTTTTTGAGTGGAAAGGCCGCTTTTATTAAGCAACTGTAGGAAGGTTACATCAGTGCACATTCGTGCTGATGTGACCGAGCCCGACCCAAACCCGAGCATCCTGTCCGAACCCAGCCCGGCCCGTCGGGTACTGCCGGGTACCATCGGGCTTGGGTCGGGTATCCATCCTCTAGTCTGAACCAATCGTTTGTAGGTTTCAATGACTGATTTATTAAAATAGTCTCTTGCTGTCACTTACTGGTGCTTTACTTTAATAGTAGGCTACTTTCATCTATTTTTCCATGATGTCATATATATGTATGCACTACATGTACATTAAAACACCAAACTCAGCATTATGCTGTTATACGTTTGCTTGGTGCAGGTGTAAGCATTCATGCTATCTTTTGGCTACAAATAAGAGTCATAAATGCATCTGAATGCTGCTCCTGGTTCTTCTGCAGTGGAATGATCAATCTGGTGGATGTGTGTGATTTCATTTATTTGGTAACATTATCTTATTATATTAAAATAGGTCAAATGAAAATATTTGTTTGCATTATTAAGTCAAATAAAATGTAATTTCCTAACAAGAAAATTGTGGCCAGTGAAAATGCTGAGTGGCTAGTAAATTTGGAAAACTACTAGCCACAGTGGCTGGTGAGCGAAAGAGTTAATGTCAAGCCCTGATGTGTGTGTGTGTGTGTGTGTGTGTGTGTAGCGCTCTCACCCGGGTCAGACGGCAGGTACTGGAAGTCCATGGGCTCGCTGACCTCTCTGTCGGACGGCCTGCGCAGCTGCATCTTGACTCTCACCGGCTCGGTCAGGTTAGGGTCGCGGTACGGAGGCGTGCGGAAGACGATAGCCACCTGCCGATGAACATCCGCCTGAGAGAAGGAGCCCTTGCTCTCCCACGAGTCCTGGTAGAAACGCACCTCGATGTCCTCTGCAGCACACGGGGCAAAACAGCACTGCGTTACCACAATCAGCTGGATGTCTCGTTCTCTATCAGTACTGCTTCAAACACTCAAACAACTGAAGAGCCATTTAAACGTTTGAAATACACAACACTGGGCCATCAGATCAGTCATCTCTCTGTGTGCTGCGCTATCAGGGCTTTTCTTATGCCACAATACAGAGTTCTCCAGTAACTGAACCTCATTTAAGATATTTTACTGGAAAAATACAATTAAAAATGTTATAAATGTTAAGTGAGAAAAGTATTTTATTTCAACTAGTTGACATCTTATTCTTATTTCGTATGGTTTCGAGTATGTTCAAATTTAAGGTCTGGTTTCACAGACAGAGCTTACACTGGACCTTTTCAGTAGACGTTGAAGTCTGCCTTAGAAAGCATTACTGGTGTGCATCTTAAGACAAAACACAGGCACAGGATGTCTTCGGATCAGTCAGCGCAGGACTATTTCAGTAGAAACAGCTCAGATTTACAATTAGTCCAGGACTAGTCTTAAACCTGGTCTGTTTTGATATAAAACACCTACTCCTAGTTTCACAAACAACAGATGAGTAAAAACGGCACAATTCAAATGCTTTGAGCTAGCTGCCATTTATTAGAAGCTGTAATGACTGAACACACTTCCACTAACACCGGGTGAACTGCACAGATCTTTCGAGAACTCATCTGAACGAGCTAAACGAAAGGTGCCTGCGCTCGTGTCTGGCTGACGCTAGGTGCTGCTGGCAGTGTATGTGCACACCTTTCTGCACTTTATCACACAGCAGGAAGATCTCGTCTCCTCCGCGGCAGCTGCCAGAGTTCCTGTTGACCCGGCAGATCTTCAGCTCGGCCGTGTTGGGCGCTCCTGAGGGCGAGAGGTCAGAGGTCAGAGGTCAGGCTCAGTGTGTTAGCGGTCAGATGTGTGTCCGGCGCAGCACTCACTGTTATCATAGATGGGCTGAGAGACGACGGGCTCAAGACGGTACAGCTCTCCATTGGCCAGTGTGATGGTCACCTGGAAACAGAGCCGCACCGCGTTCAGATCATACTCCTCCTCCCAGATCTTGGGCTCGGGGACTGCACACACACACACACAGGGTTACACACACAAAACCGTCAGCAGCTCAGGTATAGTTGTGTGTGTGTGTGTGTGTGTGTGTGTGACTTACTATTGTAGGGGTTATTCTGTGTCTGCAGGCGACAGGAAACTGCGTCTCCCACATCCTTCTTCTTCACGCACTGAATACCCAGATTCTGGAAACTGAAAGAGAGAAATGAGTCGTCAGACGGATGAAGGCAGAGGCAGAGAGCTCTGGAAACGGAGACTGGAGCATCTGTGAGCTCAGACCGGAAGCAGCGCTGTGATGAGATGTTTCCGAGGGCTAGCGCTAATCTTAGTACTGACCAAAAATAACACTCAGTCATGTGAGAGACAGAGCCATGCTCCTCCAATCTGCTCGTTTCAACACCGTCTGAATGAACGGAGATCAGCTGCTGACAGTGCTGGACAGGAACAAGAGAGTTTTTACTGTACTTTATTTTGGGGACGCATTCAAAACAATGCATGAAACTATCACTTCTACTGCTCTGCATTTCATGAAACCCTCTTGTTCTTCATTATTAACTGAAGAAATCAGCACTGCTCTAAGATACGAGTGACTGAATGAGACGATCCTCTATAGTTGAATCGGTTCACGATTCACTCGGAGCGATTCAGAAGAGTCAACCGCTCACGGATTCACTGATTCCTAACGGATCAGAGCCTGAGAGATGCTGCTGGAGGCTGGGATTTATTCTTGTAAAGGAAGATTTAGATTTCAGCACAAATGATGTCATCACTGCAGTAGATTCGAATGATAAGAAACGAGTATGTTTTCAGAGCATTCCTCTTTAAATGTTGATGCTTTCTCTACAGTGTCTTTTATACTCTTTGTCGCCACGTTTA
>JAUMHQ010000059.1:515420-527978 GCA_032361165.1 Enteromius paludinosus
GTGCTATAGTCCTACACTGACCCTACACCTAAACCTACCCCTTACAGGAAACTGTGTGCATTTTTGGATTTTCAAAACACTTCATTCTGTGTGATTTATAAGCTTGTTTCCTCATGGAGACCTAAGAAATGTCCCCAGAAGGTCAAAATGTACTGGTATTCCTATCTTTGTGGGGACAATTGGTCCCCATAAGGTGATAAATACCAGGTGCACTTATACACACACACACACACACAAACACTCACACTCACTTATTCACACTCACACTCACACACACTCTCTCACTCACTCACACAAAAACTTTCTTTCTCACTCTCCCACACTCTCTCTCTCACTCACTCTCACTTACACACACACACACACACACACACACACACACACACACACACACTCTCTCTCTCTCTCTCACTCACCTGTGTATGCGGCGCTCCTGTAAGTCTGCCTCGTAGTATCCGTGCTTGCAGTCTTTGCCCACCAGCTCGTGTGGATGAGGCTTGTAGGGCTGGTTCTTGGTCACCAGAGAGATGCGCACTCTCAGCGGCCCGCTGTAGTTGTGAACCTATGAGAAGAGCCACACAGAGTCATGTGACCCGCGGGCAGGGGTGTGTATCAGGTACAGCGTGCATCTCGCGTCTCACCTTGATGGCAGGGTGTGTTTTGGTGGTGTCGTTGCTCTTCTCTCCTGGGATGCTGCCGGCGGATCGACCCTCACATTTGTAGCGGAAACGCATCCCTCGCGCTTTCGGCTGCTCGATTATCTCCACGTACGGATGGCCTTTAGACAAACACACGTTTAAAGCTGATGAATAACCGTGTCTCTGGAGGCTCTGAAAGTGCAGTGAGCCATGCACAGCTTGGTCTATTATTATCATAAAACATAACTAGACTGTTCAGAAGCAGAGCTCAGATTAAATGAGTGAGTACAGTCAGTCCCAGCGGACACAGCAGGCTTTTCCTACCTTGGGACACCTGGGACTGTCCCCACTGATGAAACAGCCCTGAAAGAACAAGAGAAGACAGATCAGAGACACAGAGCAGCTTACAGCACACTCAGTCTGGAGCTTACTTTACATGACACGCTAGATCTGTTTACGATTCACATACTGCCATCAGGCTTTACCAATAAAACCATCGTCTCATCGTGAAGCGCACTCATTAGTTCTTCATGCATGATTCATTATAGCTCTGAAATTAAAGGACTAGCTCAGCCTAAAATTCACATGTGCTCACTCTCAGTTATCTAGGATGCTGAAGAGTTTGTTTCTTCAGGTTTTTGTAGAAATGTTACCCTGCAGTGGATGGGTGCCGTCAGAATCAAAGTCCAAACTGATGATAAAAATCGTTTTTGAGTTTCAGCATAATCCATAATAACTCATCCTCCGGTGAAAAGTCCATCCCCTGTTGTTTCTCACAGCAAAAAAGCAGCTGTTTGGGCTCTCATTCTGACGGCACCCATTCACATCCATTACAAAGAAATTTCTCCAGATCTGATGAAGAAACACAGTTATCTATGTGATGGACTGATCTTTTGTAAATTAGTGAATCATATCAAAGTTACATTTTGCCCCAAAACCAAAAAACAAGCAGAGATGAACAGAATCCAGTAGGTTTGTGAAGCTAAAGATTTCTTCATAACTACAACCTAGCTTTATCTACTTTTATAATAGCTATTGTTTCTTTACTACTTTGATTTTACGGTAAAACACAACCTCACACGTTCTTCACTGTCATCTCAAAAACAGTCGCAGTTGTTTTGTTGTGTTTGTGGCTTACAGAGCTCCACAGAAACCGTCCTGAAACGACCAGCACCTCTCATTCTTCTACAGTTCTTGTTTCTTACAGTGTTTTCACAAGGAATCGTGAACCAGACACTAAACACAAGACAATCAAGACTGAGACGGACAAAGAGGAAAATCCAGAAAGGGCGGGAGACTGCAAACACCCTTTGACCTACTTAAACCTGGCTATGACTAACCCGTCTGCTAGATGAAGCCCATTTAACACCTCACACTCCGTGTGTAAACGTTCTGCACTGCTTTTAACATCAGCGACAAACGTGCTTCGCTTCAGGAAGCTCTGGTCTTCGCAGAGCAACGAGAGAGAGCACAGACACCAGGACCCACGGAGACAATGAAAGCCCAGGGTGTGTGAGAGAAAGTGAAATCATGGCTGAATCCTCCCTCTGTGAGCAGAAACACACACGGAGAGCACTGAGGACCCTGCTGAAGAGAACACGAGAGTGAGGAGATAAAGAGCTCCAGACCCACAGATCATATCACACACGATCTGCTCGTGTCTTCGGTCTCCGAGTGAGAGCTTGAGCAGTAAAAGCTCTTTTAGTCTCATTCTGGAGTCAGATCTGGACTGATTCCTCTCTAGTGAGCGTCAGATGAACTCTTACTGGAGCGAAGCAGCTCATCAGTCATCGTCACGGTTCTTCACAAAACATCTCACATCTTCTGAGGAGCCTTCCTTTCTTCAGCTCTCCATCAGTTAGGTTTTTATAATAATCAGATCGAAGACAAAAATCAAAACCTGAGCAAACAGAGTCGTACCGATGTAATATTTGTATGATGAGCAATTAGCATAAACCAGGGGTTTTCAGACTGGGGCCGACAAGAGAGTGCCAGGGGTCCGTGAGAAAGGTTTAGAGAAAAACAGTTTAAAAAGTGTAAAAATAGTGAGATTTAAGTATGATTATTTGTTTCAAATCAAGTAAGTAAACAATAAACACGCGGCGTGAGGCTCTAGACGAGCATCTGATTTCTGTCATTGCCAGCATACTTTGTTACGAGACTGTCTATATTACACTTCACACAATACAGCCAAGTGATGTGTACACGAAACAATAGCAGAGCCTGTCAGAAATATTAGATTCTGCCGTGCAAAGGAAGGCTAGCGTGCAGATGCTAGATTGAGTAGGTTACGCTTTGAGATCAAAGACACATTTCAGAAAGATTTCCAACAGTAAAGTGTATTTGGATGTGTGATGTGTTTTTGTGCACATGGTGCGAGTGACACACGAAACACATCAGCGACACGATCTTATGGTCAATGTGTTACTTCACCGGTTTTCAGCGAACGCTAGTAATAGTGCATTAATTATAGGACTATTAGCTCTAGTCCATTACTAAGTTAACTTGTTAACCAGCTAATCTGTTTTCAAACGTCATTTACTGTGTTTTTACACACTATATCCTTTTAGCAGACAAAACCACATTATTTTAGCTGTTTATATCTTAACAGCTGAATATGCCAGTGTATTTTTTAAACTATATATATATATATATGTAGTTTTCTATAGTTATAAGCAAAACATCAAGTTAAAGAAAAGTTTAATTGTTATCCGATTAATCAAAGAAATAATCGCCCAACTAATTATCAAAATAATCATTAGTTGCAGTTCTAATTATATACAAACACATTTGACATACAAAAAAATAAAAAATAAAAAAAATAATAATAATAAAAACAGAAATGATACAAATATTTAAACATTCAAATAAATAAATTAAATATTTAAAATGAATGAAAAACTGACAAATAAAAACAAATATATTAAATATTATATTAAATAATTAAAATAAATAGATGAAAGAAAATGAACAATATAATTCCATATAAACAAAAAGTACACAAATTACAAAACAAATATACAGATAATTAAAAGTGATTTAATAATTAAATAGATTATAAAAAGCAAATGCAGAGAGTAGAAAAGAGAGTATCTTAACAAAGAAAATATTTTTAAAATCATATTAAATCAGTTTACACGATTATAAACCGAGTCATCTTCAGGGATCAGAGTTAAAAACACCTCGCTTTACAAAAAACAAGTGAATGACGTGTGTGTGTGTGTGTGTGAGAGAGTGTGTGAGAGTGTGTGTGAGAGTGTGTCTGTTTAGAACAGCTCCTCATTCTTTACTAGTTGAGCAGCAGGTTTAGTTTCACTATTGCTTGTCAGATCATGATTCTGAGGATGATGTTTACTAACCTAACCAGCTGCAGCCCAACCACCCATTTACCTACCCATCACACTACTAACCAGCAGAATTAACCAGTACACCTGACCTGATGTATTTCACTTTGTCTGTCAAGACTTTTCACAAATCTGTCCCTCTCTCACACAAACACACACACAAACAAACAAAAACACACACTCACACGCGCGCGCACTCGCGCCTGTAGGCCGTGACGCCTCAGAGCTAAAGTCTTGTCGACGCGTCTGATTCACTCGGAGGACAGCGTCACGATCGGCGGAGAGCGGAACGGAACGGAACGGAACGCCCGGTTCTCCGCCGAAACCGAGAGCAAAACTTCAGCGGCGGGACTTTCCCTTTCGCGCGGACACACAAACACACCGTTCCCGCCGTTCAGAGGAGTAGCGCGGCGGTACAACTCTCGACTTACCGTCCATGTCGCGCGTCTCTGAGGCTCGGCTCGCTCTCCGTCGCGTTTTGACGCGTTTCCGCGCTGCAGTGAAGAATTAACGACACACAGAACGACGTTCTCTTCCGCGCGCCCCCGCCTCGACTCTCAGCGTGCGCGGAAATACCCGGATGACGTGCTTACGTCGCCAACACAAAAAACACAGAAGAAACGACTGAAAACAGCACTCACACAAACACACACACTTCACCGCAGACACACACACAGAGACAAAACAAACACACACACACACACAAACACAACACAGACTTCACTTCAAACACACACACACACGTCTGGTTTGCTATCCTAATGGGGTCTCTCCATAGGTGTAATGGTGTTTCTACTGTACAGACTGTATGTGCTATAGCCCTACACTGACCCTACACCTAAACCTACCCCTTACAGGAAACACAACACACTTTTAAAAAACTTCATTCTGTGTGATTTATTAGCTTTTTTGACCTCAATTTAGGTCCCCACCGTGACACAAGTCCCCATGAGTCTGTGTGTATTCAGGTTTAAGTCCCCACCAGAATATAAAAACATGTACACACTTCACCTCAAACACGGTCACAACACACACAAACACACACACATCAGGCCCTTCCCAGATCTAACGTTATCTGTACAGAACCACTGGATGTGTCTGCATGTGTGAATAATTATGTAGAATTAACAAATAAAAAACTAAACCAAAACATTTAGTTTGTTAAGATGATCAGATTTATCCAACAGAGGGCGCACTAACTCTGTTGATCATGAATAACGGAGGGGAAAAGTGGGGGAAAAATGAAGTAAAAATGCTAAAATAGTGTAGGCATGTTACTAGTCTTAAAATATTTGTTTATATTTTTTTTCCTGTAAAAAATTAACATTAAAGCAAAAAATTAATGTACATCTAAAAGACAGTAGCAAAGATGCACTTTACATTTTTATCTTAGATACCTAGCAAAAGGATTTGATATATTGATATATAAACCACGTAAAAAACAAACAAACTATATATATATATATATATATATATATATATATATTCTCATAATTATGCAAAAAGTTTTATTAAATGATATCATATGCTAAATCATAATTTTGACTTTTCATCTGTTAATTTTGAAGTCATATGACTTATTAAAGCATGATTTGGCAGAACTGGGCTTCAGACCTTCACATTATAGGCTCTGTTTAGAGAATGAGAGTTGTCAGTGTGCTGCTGAAACGAGAGCTCTGCTGTTGATCGTCGTTTGAGCTGTAGTAATGCTCTGGCCCTGTAGGGGTCAGTGAGGGATCCGGGGCCCGGTGCTGCTTGTGTTCATCATGTTCTGCTGGAGTCTGTGAGATAATCCTGCGCTCTTGTGTTTCCAGGTAGAGGTTAAGAAGTTCCTCCAGACTCTTTCCATGACACTGTTAGCGGATTACTCTACATTTAATAAACACTTTCCTCACACGCTGATGCTTTAGAAATAGCGTTTTTATTTTCTGTGTCTCATCGTTCCACTTCTGTGCGGTTTAAAACATATTTACACTCCCCTCTGTTAGAAAAACAAAGCAAAACATGTTTCTTATCATGTTTATATAATCTGTTTTTTTATTGTTTATTCCTGTTTATTAACAAAACTGAAAAAATAAACTTGACACTTGATCAAATTTCTATACATAAAAATATCTCTATGCATTTACACAGATATACAGTATGTTACAGTAAAATCACAGTCTTCTACACGCTGCAGTGCAGTACTTTAACAATCATTTAGATCATTTCAAAATGTGTTCTATCTGGAACTAGTTAGAGATGAAATCACGTGATCAGGCGTCTCACACTTACACAGTTAATTCACTTTTTCTCTGAAAATACTTGGCAACCCCTGTTCATACATTAGGACAGATTTAAACTATAAGACAGATATCTAGCAGCAACATTAGAGAAATGCATTTTCATTGTAGAAATGACTGCTATTTCCAGGTTTCCTGTATTTTCTGCTGATGGATGAGCAGTGTAGCTGAGAGAGTTATCGCACCGACAGCATCATCACAAACTCTGGAAGAGTCCAATCATATTCACATCACAGACTAATAACATCAGACCACTGCTTCACATCCCTGAATACCTCCATGTTGTTATATTATATTATTTTATATTGCCGTTCAGTCAAATCTCTCACCATCAAAATCCACGGTTCCGTCTCCGTTCAGGTCTAGCTCCTTCAGGATCTCTTCCAGCTCTCCTTTCTTGAGTTTCTCTCCTAGAAGTGTCTTGATTGCCTCCTTCATCTCATCCAGAGAGATCTTCCCATCACCGTCAGTGTCAAACTGACCACAAACACCAGACACACATTGATCATTCACTGCTCAAACCACATTTACAGCTGAAGATAACAGAATAACTGATTGCTGCAAACATTTTCTGGACTACAAGTTATCCGAAATGTTACGCTAAAATAGCCATTGACTAGATATGCACAAATATGGATACACGTCCTGCACATGAATCTGAACACTGGATAAACTGTGGTTTGATTTTTAGTACTCTATAAATCAGAAAACACTGTCAACAGACAGAAAACAATGCTAGTAAAATAAATCAGTGTGGATGTAATATGTCCTTGGTGTCCTTTAAAAATCATATTGATCCCAAACATGGTATGAGTGTTTGTGGTTTTATTTGTACCTGACAGAAGGAGCTTTTGAGCTCTTTGAGTCCCAGCATATCTGCCGTCTCCACCATCATTCTGGGACCCATCAACTCACAGAAATCATCAAAATCCATCAGACCTCCAACTGAACAGACAGAAACAGCAGGTCAGCTGAGATGCTGATATATGATGCTTTGGTTCATTGTATTAGTGTGTACAGATACTGACGCCTCATCTTTATCTGCTGGATGATCTCCAGCAGCTCCATCTCTGTGGGCATGTAGCCCATCGTCCGCATGCACTCAGCCAGATCTTTATAGTTCAGATAGCCGTCCTGATCATAATCAAACTCCTTGAAAGCCTCAGCCAGCTCTGAAACACAAGCAGGTGTGAGCAATGTGATGATCTGGGATTTGATGACCTAAGATGTTAAAAGGAATTGTGAAGTGATGTGATTTGTGATGATGTGATGTGATGTGATGTGATGTGGAGATGAGATCAGATCAGATCAGATCAGACGTGTGATGATGTGAAGTGAGGTGATCTGATGTGATAACCTGAAATGTTAAATGGAAATGAGATGTGATGAGATGAGATGAGATGAGATGAGATGAGATGAGATGAGATGAGATGAGATGAGATGAGATGAGATGAGATCAGATCAGATCAGATCAGATCAGACGTGTGATGATGTGAAGTGAGGGGATCTGATGTGATAACCTGAGATGTTAAATGGAAATGTGATGAGATGTGATGAGATGTGATGAGATGAGATGAGATGAGATGAGATAAGATGAGATCAGATGTGCGATGATGTGAAGTGAGGGGATCTAATGTGATAACCTGAGATGTTAAATGGAAATGTGATGTGATATGGTCAGATTGTGTGATACTCACCGTCCAGCTCCGGCTGAGACAGCTCTCGCTCCTGACAGAAGACACAGAGAGCTCCCATTAGTTCTGAATGTGGTTGTTATAAGAGCTGATGGTATAATAGAATCAATCAGGACACATTCAGATTAAAGCTTTCAGCTCCATCTAAGTTTCCATGGCGCAGGGGTGGATTTAGCGGGGTGGCCTAAGAAAAAGCCTTGCCACCCCAGCACTAGTGTCCTGTATATTGATAGTGGCTCCCTGATGCCCGCAAATTGTACAAAATATCCCGGAATCTACCCCAAAGTGGTGTAGTGCTGAATTTTCACCCCCTGCCAGATTATGACTCAATTTGATTTCAACCAGAGGCACTTTGTTTAGTGTACATCCAAACTTTTATTACTTTTAATCCCAAACACAGTTAACTCATTTATGTGAATGTGTATTGTAAATATTAAAAACACAACAAAACATACCAATAAGAGTACGTTAAAAGATAAAAGTAGCAACCTTATCCATTCCTAATCAACACCACTCTTTACTGGAGTGCTTCTCCTTCTCCTCCATTAGCTTCACATGCGGTGATATGCAAATGATTACATATGCAAAAACACACTTTGAAAATAATCTGATGAAAACGTTTCCTAGTCACTTTCTCTCTCTTTCTCTTGTTTTGTTTTCCTTTAACACCTTACATATTGAAATGTAATACACATTAAAATATCAATTCAATTTTATATATCAATATACATTTTTTTGCTTTCTTAGTCTTTCATTATGCATGTTTACTCAGATTAACTCTTCACATACTGTAATTTGCACATTATTAAATAGTTACATTTGCAAATAAAAAGTTGTTATACTTTATATTATAAATGCTTCCTGTATAGACCGATTAGAGGTAGATTTTGCTTCATTATAGATTTTTACATAATCTTAACACTGTGCTGCAATTTGCAAAATACTATTTGCTAAAAAATCTCTTAAACAATGTTATCTTTTATTTTCTCTGGTCAGTGGTGTTTGTGTGGCAGAATCGTGCTTATCATTGCTCAAGAGAGCTCTACGCAGAGTGCAGCGAACGCTGGGAACTGAGAATAGAGCACAGAGTAAAGCCTGGAAATGGTCAAACTGTGAAGTAAATTCGCTCTTTCGCCATCTTCAGCTGATTTTAATATAATGTTTGCTAAGTTCACTAACAGTGTAGCCAGGGTATTTAAATAGAGCTTACGATCAAAAAACAGAAACTAAAACAACACTAGAATCGGAATAGATTTTATATCACATGTCAAAGTAACCCAAAACATATCAAACAAATCAAAATTCATATCGCATGTGTTCAACACTATAAAAAGGAAAGACACACACACACACACACACGTGTAGAGCACGAGTCAAGTCATGAATCAAACACCACCATGTCCTTCAGTCCCGTTCGGTCTGCTTAATCCTCGTTAAACCTCGTTAGGGTAAATGAAGAGTGACACTGAACCGCGTCATGTGCTATTCTTACAGTCTGAGAGTCCGTGATTACAGGAGTTAGCGAGCGTTTACCACAGAAATACTGCCAGCGCTCAGCCTCGTGTGTATCTGGGAATAATCGTGAAGCGTAGAGCACTTGCTTGTTTCAGTCAGTTAATCTCACCCACATGTTTAAGCATAGAGATACCTCACTAGGTCGTTTTATGTTTAGGGAAGGGAAGGTTATCAGCCTATAATGACTGCATTCATCCCTCAGAGCTTTTAAATGACTTCAAATTTGGCATTTCATAGCATTTCATCTTCTTTCTTTTTGGAGCCTGTCAGATTGTGATCACGGTGAATTAGAAAAGCCTGATTCAAGACTGTCCAAACACAAGAGCAGAAGTGTGAGATACCTGTCCGAAGACGCTGCTCAGCAGGTTAGTGTACACCTTGTTCATGGCGTCCTCGCTGGTTTTCTTGGTTTTCTTCTTCTTGGTGGCGTCGCTGGACGCTGTCTTGCGGAGGGCAGATTTGGGCCCAGAGCCATCGGCCGCTTGACTGGATTTGAGTTTAATGAAGAAAACATGCAGATGTGTGAGAAACGCTTGCATATAACAGTTTCAAAAAATACAAAAAAATCTTCATTCTTCAGGTTTATTATTGTTTCAGCACGAGTTCCTCACCTCTCTGTAGATGGAGTTTTCTCAGCTTTCTGTGCCATCCTACAGCTGTTCGTTAGAGACATAATCAGAATATCAGTACACATGTTATACATATGATTCTCTACAAAACAGCATCACCTTGATAGCAAACAGTTCAATAAACACTTTATAAGATTGTTATCATGAGTGATTCGCTAAAACACTCTCATTTTACTCTCGAGGTCAGACTGATGTCTCTGAACCATCCCATACTGCAAGAAAATATCCATTTTAAATATATTTGTAAACATATTTAAAAATATTCAAACATGGCTTTATACAGTATATATATATATATATATTCATAGCCTAAGTGTATTTCTTGGACATTTTCTAACGTTTAGAATACATTTATTGTTCAATCCAAGAAAACACATTCCATATGTCACATAACATTCTGGTATAGGAACGTCAAAACTAGCTATATTTGAGCTCTTTATAACATATATTTAACATATATACAAAAAGGGATTTTTTGCAGCGTACCTTCTGTATCTGAATAGCACTGATGTAATGTTCAACTGAAAACTGTCCGCACAAATCCATCCTAAACGCTACAGATCACTCAGACCTGCTTAAACTCAACACAAAGCAGCTCTACTTCCCCAAAAACAGGTGTTTCTTCAGACAGATCTTACCGTGGACAGATGAAGATGAAGCTGAGGATCTGAAGGTCCTGCTCGATCTGAGCCTCCGTCTCTGCGTCAGAACCTCTTAAAGGTGATTAAACGGCTAAACGTGTCCAGATTAAAACAGGAAGCATGAGTGCTTTGGCATAACCTCGGCTTTCCTGCTGGAACAGCACAGAAGAGCAAACACAGAGACTGATTCAACCAGAGCTCCCTCCAGACTGAGGCCTATTCATTTATTCATTAATATCAAACGATCCTGAAGTCATTAAAGTACATCAGAGATGTCTACATTCATGATTACAGCTGAACATCACTGAAGAAAAATCATTATTTAAGTCCTAATATCTGTCACTTTTCATGAGCATGTCTAGGACTGACCCAGTTATGTCTGTTTTAGGTTGTAAACTACATAGCGATCAAACTCATGATCTCAGATTTCTGTCAGTCATCAGTTGATTGACGGACATTAATGGACTGAACGCATCCGTGTCTGTCTGTAGATGGGATTCTGTGAGGATGAGCGATACTGTAAATAGAGCAAACACTAAAGACATAAAACAACTTCATAGCAGTAATTTACACTTGTGTGTTTTTTAAGTATTATGTGTGTTAATATAATCTCCAGACATAATTAATAGAATATCCAGACACCCGCACCTTCTTTAAGAAGTCCTCATTTTACGTGCTTTTCTTCCTCGGGGAATGCTGTCTTCTGGACAGATAAGAACAGAGCTGGTTGTTTCTGTCAGGTGTTTTGTATATGTCCTGACCTGTCTGTGGATTGCTTTTTCAATCAAGTGTAAGTGTTTCACATAGTTAAAATAACCTGTAATCTAAAGAGCTCTAATGGATCACTTTTAATAAATAGAAATATAGAATGAATCTGTCCTTAACTCTATTAGAGGGTCGGAACCAGCAGGATCAAGTGAAACACAAACACAGGAACAGAATGAAGCTTCTTCTGGACATCAGTCGTGTTCATATTGTCATACCATCACATACTGTAAGACTTTCCCTCTTTATTCTTCTACAGTCAGTATAACAGGAGAAAATGTGTGTGTGTGTGTGTGGAGGGAAACCTCACACAACTTACATGTCAAAGTGGCAAGTGTGTATTTCCATTCCATTCAGTCACCTCAAGAGAAAACACAGACAAAGGTATGTTCACACCCTAAATATCTTCAGCCTCGATCACAGGAGGTATTCATCCTCTGGCCTCATTTTTAGAAAGCAAAAGTAAAAACAAGTCATACAGGAGTACGTTTGTATTCTCTGGTTTTCATCGGTTTTATCATTTTGATTTGAATATACTGCCATCAGGGATCTTTGTCTGTGGTGAGTTTGTTTTCTCATTGAATATTTGATTTATTCTGGAGGAATCTCCCACAGAGTTTGTTTAATGTGATTCTGTCTGTATTTTCACAGCCATGCTGTCGATTATTATCACTTTACTGCTGAATCTCTTCATGGAGAGCTCTGGTAAGAACACAGCAAACATAGCCCGTGTCAAAGATATATGTCAAGATATACAAGTATAGCCTACTATACACACGTTTTATCCTGGCTGTCAGTGTAGGGACAGGTGCAACAGGTTGTTCTGTCTCTTACCACAACACTGATATAAGAGCTAACCCCATAACAATACATACAAACCCCTTGCAATAGTTAGGTATCTCTGCCTTTTATTTAAGAAGATTAGTTAGAGTGAACTAATTTCCTTTACTCTCTCACTCTCTTTCTCAAACACACACATATGTAGTGTCTCCATGTGTTCTGGGGTCTCTCCATAGGTGTAATGGTGTTTCTACTGTACAGACTGTATGTGGT
>JAUMHQ010000059.1:551678-562310 GCA_032361165.1 Enteromius paludinosus
ATGTCATTATACAAATTTGTGTCCTCATAAACCACATAAACCCGCACACACACACACACACACACACACACACACAGTGAGACCATCACACACACACACACACTCGCCTGTGCAGAACACACACACACACAGTAGGCTAGCTCCTCATAGAAGTCTTACATAATACAGAGAACACGCTTTAAGATTCATCCCATAATTTATTGATTAGTATAGACATATACATGATACATGTTGATCTATTATATAAGAAAATATAGAATGTGAGGAAGATCAGCTGAACATTTGGCAGCAAAGCATCGTTAGTGTGACGTTCCGGGGACAAACATGCAGCGGCTGCATTGGGATCAGAACAGTGCATAAATCACCTCCAGACATGATTCACAGCATTCACAGCCGCGGAGTTAGTGCTCAGGAGCTACGCTGCTCTGTTAATGGCAAAGAAATGCATCACAGTGTTACACGTACATGACATCACGGTAAAAATGAATAAATAAAGACATTATTAATATATTAATATTTCAGATTTTTGGTTGTCAGTCTATAGACTATAAATACACGATTATCTTCACTATTCAGTAATGCCTTTGATTTAGTTCACAATGAAATCTTCAATCATACAGTAATTCACAGTCTAAGTCACAGGCGGTTTGCTACATCATCCGTTAGTACAGTAAGGAGGTTAGTACAGCTGCGTCTGATCACTAGAGGCTCACTAACTTACCTATATGTTCTGGGCATTCACACTTCTCAGTACATGGGTCGAGTCATATCATATCTATTATCGTCTTTATATCGAACCTTGTTAGTTTGTTCAGCACTTTCTCTTGCATTCAGTCAGAATAATATTAGCTCAGTCAAACAGACATCTTTTACTCGTGTGCATATGAAGTCTGAAATTAAACACTGGCGTCCTCATAGCGATGTCACAAGACCTGACAATTAACTTAGAATTGCAAGAAATCAGAATTCAGCAACCTGGCTCTCCGTCTGAGTTTACATCTTGCAAGTTTACGCCTCGATTAGAAGTAAATGCAACTTTTAATAATCAAGGATTTTTCATACTTTTTAGTTTATATCCGGTGGCTGACTCTTTGTTTTTTCTCTAAATTCTGAGTTTATATCTCAGTCCTCAGAATTGCAAGAGAAATGTCAAATATGAACTCAGAACTGTAAAGTCAAGTGATAACAGCTTATTTTTGGATTCATGTTCACACTGCTCTTGATCCTTCAGTAAAAGCATACAGTGACCATCTCTCTGAAATCTCATACTTGTCTGTGCATGCGCTTCGGTTCACGGTCTGCTTTCACCGTTCGGCCCCAGCTCAGTGTGAAGATGTCTGCGGTGTCCCGGGGGTTTGTGAGTGTAAGCTCCTGCAGATCTTTTGACACCGACGGTCAAATGAACGAACACGAGTGTGACTGAGGCTGAAGCGTGTGTGAAGCCTGTGATGTATTTCACAGAAGAGCCGTAATGGTTCAGTCCAGTCAAGCGCTACTGTATTAGACCTCAATAAATCTGCTTCTCCCTCAACATCAAGACCGTAGAGGCACAGAACCGGAGCAGATCAATGCCTGTATTTTGTCTGGTTTTCCAGTGAAATCAGCTTAAAGAAGCTAAATTATATAATGAATGAATGAATTCAAACATCTGTAATGGATTTTATCCCAGACTATAAAACTAAAGTAAGATACTGAGAGGTTTATAAAACAAGACAAATCAATTTTGTAAACATTTCTCGGAAAACAAGTCTTTTTTGGAATACACATTATTTCTGCTCAGATGCTCGAGTTGTTTTGTAACTAAGCTTTGCACCAAATAACAAGAAGTTCTGATTAATACTGGATCGGTTTCATGTCTAAACTAAACGTCTACAGTCTTGATCTGCGCCGGTCTCCTGCGCTAAACGTGGTCCTCAACTGAAAACGCATGGTGTTTCGTCTAGAGGAGCTGCTGCTGCTGCTGGCCGTGTTTCTCGGTGTGGAATACGTGAAGGGTTTGAGAGGCAGAATCAGTCCAGTGGATGAGCTCCAGCAGAACTCTGTAGGTCCAGATTTTAGCAGCAAAACCTTCAGAACCTTCAACTTCATCCTGACCCTGAAAAGCACAACAGACGGTCAACGTGAGACAAAGCTCAGCCTCTTTCTTAAATACATGCCTTAATGTGGTCAGAGGTTGTGACTGCTGCTCACCAAGGCTGCACTGAACCGATACTGAATACAGTAACACTGTGAAACATGTAGCAGTTTGGGGTCAGTGAGAACACAAGGAAAACAACTTTTATTCACCAAGGACACGTTAAACTGGCCAACCGTGAGAGTTAAGAGATTACCATTTCAAATCAAATGCTGTTCTTTTCAACTTTTTCTCAATCTTAAAATCCTGAAAATACAGCTGAACATCACAGACTTACATATATTTTAAAACAGAATCATATTAAACGTTTATTTTTTGTATTTGATTAATTAAAAGCTGCTCTGGTGAGCAGAGAGAATTCATTCAGAAACATCCAAACCTCTCGATTGCTCCAGACGTTTGACTACATTTTCACTACATGGGTAAAACCATGTCTTACTCCACCGTTCTCAGCCGGCTGTCCTGTTATACTTGTAAATGAGCCACACTGAAAACAGAAATTCATGAAACTGCAAACTTTTCCTCGTGTGTGTGTGTGTAGCAGACAGCACATGACACCACCTGCGTGTGTGTGTGTGTGTGTGCAGAGTTAAATAAAGTCATCAGCAGTCTGTATCCGCAGAGCTTCTAGATAAAATACACATTTACACTCCCACTCTGTGGTCATTTTGGGGCATTATAGAGCACAGAAATAGAGGAGACGTGCCCTTCACGCAGACACACCTACATCCAACATGAAGTGACTTTCTGATCATGAGCCAAACGTCTGTTGATAGGAAGCGTCTGAAAACATTCATTTGCTGTACTGTGAAGGGTGAGTGAAGGAAAGCGCTCGTCTGCCGCACATCCTGATGTAGGAGATCCGCGGGACAGTGTTGGAGGGTCTGCAACTAAAAGTAGCAACGCTGCTAACTTCCCTGCATTAGTCCGTGTAGTGTGACCGCAGTTCAGCTGCTTGAAGTTGTGCAGCTGTTACAGTAAGCTTCTTTTGCAAACCGTGTCACGTGAAACCTACAGTGCTGTCGTTCTAATGTTGTTGTTGCCGTGCCTGCCATCCTGATCTTCACATGAACTGCCCCTTGAATCACCTTTTTGAACTGTTCAATTGTTACAGTATATTTTATACTTGTATAAATGTATCGGTTCATGTTTAATGCATTTACTTTAATCAGAAATTCATCGAAACACTGTTTTCTTTAAAAACAAAAAAAAAAAAATTGAAATACTGAAATTAAATACATTTATTTACAAATACATATATATACTTTTTACAACCAATTATATTTAATATTAAACATATTTCATTAGAAATTCAATGATTTTGTGATCTGTTGGTTTGTTTATCTTGAGGTTTTTCATATTTCATGCCTTTTTTTACACACACTTCGTTGTACTTTATTCATTGCATGACATCCTAATAATTTCATTGTATAGTTTTCTAATTTTGTATAGCATTGTAAAGGATACGGTCAAACTAAGTGTTCTGAATCAGCTTGAAACTTTGGTAAACTACAGCTTCACAACAGCGCTGTGGGCTTCTGGAGGCCCTGCGACTTACAGGAATAGGGATTAGGGTTTAGCGGTGCGGGTTTGATGAGCGTCCAAATGCTTATCGCTGCTTCCGTGTCAACTCCGGCAGACCAAAATAATAGAGAACGGGATACAGAGTTCAGGACTAAAGAGATAGAAACATTCCTTTCGAGCAGCAGGTCACTGCAAACAATGAGAACGATTCAGCCCAGATATCAGCAGCTTTGCAGAAACTGAGGATTTGAGATCATCACCATCAGATAATAACTGTGATTTCTTGTCATGTAAACAGAAGTGCTGTTTGGACGGTGTTATACAGACGTCAGATCTGCTTTGTCAATGAACAACAGCAAACGAGTTTCACTGAATTTTGATTACGCTAGACACGAGTTGAATTAGGAACCCTGTGACTAATATACGCTCAACAGACAGAAAACAATACATTTTCACTGTTTTTTGTTATAAAAACTACTGTCAATGATATATCAACAAACCCCACAGGATCAAACTGTACATGTTGGTGTCTGGAAGTGCTGCTGAAGCGGAGGAAACACTCAGAGCCTTTAAAAAGATGCATTTTCATTGAAATCTACAGAAGCAAATATTTAGAATGAAACAATAAAACAGCCCAATGATAAATCAACACACCCTTCAGAATACAGTGCCCTCCACTAAAATCTGAGCAAAGCTGAGAAAATAAACCTGCATTCTTTATCTGTTTGATCTTTCATAAAAAAAGAAAAAAAGTACTAAATTCTAACCTACGATTGAATTAAAACAATTGAAAACAGGGAGAAAAACTCCAGTACATGTTGGCACCCAATCATTGCTACGCCCTTTAAGAGAACAGCTCTGAGTTTTCTCCTGTAACACCTGAAGAGTTTGGAGAACAGCTGATAAGAGAAAAGAGAGCATTCCTTCCTCCAGAATCACTCCAGACCCTTCAGATCACCAGCTCCATGATGGTCTCCTCTTTAGTTCTCCTCACTCAGGTTCAGCTCAGAGGACTGGGACACACATGGCAAGAGCTTCGGTTTGTGCTCAGAGACTAATTCTTGTGTTTATTTTGATGTTTGTGTTTGGATTATTGTCCCAGTGGAAGACCCAACCATGGCCCGTTATAAGATTTCTAACAGAGTCAGTGAATTATTGATTTGTTATCTGCTGGTATTTGATGCCATGTGTCTAAACAAGATGTCCAGGACCTCCAGCAGAAATATAGACCCACAACATCAAAAACACAGCAGTATACGTCACTGTACACATGGAGTGTGTTCACCAAACCCGTCTCGAGTGATTGCTGCTAAAAAAACATGTTTTAGTTTCATCTGATCATAGAAGTCAGTCCCGTTTGTAGTTCCAGTCCTGTCTGACAGCTGAACATGCTGGAGATGAGCGAGGAGAATTCCTCCTGAACAGCACGTGCTGATGTAGGAGCTGTTTGACTAGTCTTTTAAGGGTTTTCTGACCCTGAGACACAACTATTTTCTATAATTCTCCAGCTGTGATCCTTGAGTCTTTATCTGCTCAAACTCTACTGCTCGCCGTGTATTAGGAGGATAGAGACACACAGTTTCCTAACGTTGCATGTTGATTGGAAATCCTTCATTATTTCTCTGATGCTGGAGATGGTCATCTTCACTGCTCTAGCTCTTTTCTTAAAGCCACGTCACTAATCGGTGAAGCTCAATTATCTTTTACAGCACATAAGGAATATATTCTTTGTTTTTTCTCGTTGTGTTGATGATTAAGGGATTTTGGGCTTTGTTTTCCCTCCTCTATATATTTTTGTGAAACAGGAAGCCAGGGCTGGATATTTTCATGTCCATAATCACCCTGGAGTGCTTACAATTGTGAATATGAATGGAAATATACTTCAGAGATATTTTACTTAAATTCTAGGGGTGCCAATAATTATTGGTAGAACACAAGCATTGGAGAAAAACATTATTTCACAATGAGATTTCCCACCCATTTCAATTGTTTTAATTCAGTGATTGGTTAGAATTTTGTAAAAGTCAATATTAGTGGAGGGCAGAATAGAACTGTAAGTGCTGCTGAAGTGGAAAAACAAACTCTTTTGAAAGAAAAAAAGAGCCTTTAAAGATATATACTGTAATTGTAATTGCCAGTTGCTGAAAACACACACATTTCATGCATGGTGCATTGGTGTTACCAATACCTACTTCAACCACTAGTCGTCAACCCTACATACAGCACCTTTAAAGTGCTCGATTTTCACTCACTAATTCTATATGTAATAAACTAACAATTATTTTTAGCACATCCACGTGTAATCACAAACATACATATCCATGGGGTCTCTAAACAGCGCATCGGAGTACTCTTAGATGTTGTCTTAAGGACGAGTCATTAAGTACAAAATTATTGCACAACATTAAAGTGCTTTAGGTATATTATGGAAGTGCACTTTCTTATTCTTTTATTTGTTTTGTTTTTTAACCTGGGGCTTTTTTTCTCTCAACTTTTCTCTGTTTTATTCGGGATGGGGGTTCAGACGCGTTTTATATATATTACTAGAGTACTTGTTCTATGCTTGACAACTAGCCCCGCCCTCTTCCAGACGATGCTCTCTATCTACCTACAAACACATCCGAACAGAAGCACAGTCAGTTTGCACATTACCTCGGTGCACTGCAGCGGCGGGGACGGCGGGCAGCCTCCTTCTCCGTTCTCCAGCAGGGCCCTGGTGCTGTGGACCAGATGCCCGAGCCGGTCCTTGACGGTCTTCCTCAGGCTCTCATACTCTCCCTCCAGCTCCTCGCCCATCTCCTCCACCTCTCGGCTGATCAGGCACTCCAGCAGCTCCATGCAGCGGCGCAGGGCTGAGCGCACATGGCCCACCTGCTCGGCCGTAGTCAGGGCCTCAGGGCAGAGGGCCAGGGTCACCAGTCGCTCACCACCCGGTGCATGCTGGGACAGGAAGCTCTCCCGCTCTTTCTGAGGAGGAGGAGAAGGGCTGTAATTAGTTATTACAGGAAAAGTGGCCCTTTAGAGGAAGATTAGTCACTCGGACCGCCCACTCCAGGCTTACGGTTAATGCGCCATGATCCATGTGTTCCCACGTGTGCCCCAAGCACCTGTAATTAACCGAGCGGGCCTCTGAGTCACAAATGCATTCGATATCAATTATGCATTGCGTGTTACGCCACCTCTTCAGACGAACCCAAAAATGGCTCTGACGTCTGCGTCAACGGCTCACGCACAGCAAACACAGAGACGCATCACACATTGTGAGGATAAACTGCTGTAGGAGTTACAGTTCTTACTCCCACATTGCTAATTTGGAAAATTCCACAAATAAGTAGAAAGCCAATGTATTTTTTTTTTACTCAAATTTATTTATGTATGTGTGTCTTACATTATGTATTGTTTATCTTATTGCGTTTTATTTATTTCATTAGAAATAATAACTTAAATAATACTTAAATATTGTATTTGTATAAAAATACATATCTGTATAATTGAAAAAAATGACAATAAAAATACTCACTGTACAGAAAAGTGCATAATATTTGAAATTGCACAAGATATATGTTTTTTTGTAATCATGCGGTCACAACAGCTCCCGAATGTAAATATACCCCCTACAATGCAATTGTAAAAAAAGAAAATAATAATAATATATTACACACACATATTATATATACATAATGTAACATTTGATGTTTGAAATTCTTTTTTTAATAATTTATTACTGTGATCTGAAAACATTTTGAAGCAGAAAACCCTGTAGTATTACAACTAGTGAAACACACTTCAAAACTCTTTGATTTATTTACAGTTTTTGTTTTAGTCATTTTAGAAATGTACTAACGTTTATTTCTAGAATAGGAGAAAACATTTCTCTACAGTACTCCAGCACATGATGACAGCTCGGCCTGCAGGTAGTGCGAGGCTCTCGGCTGAAGCTGCTGCTGGACACTCACAGACCTGACGAGCTGCTCCTCTAGCAGCGTGAGAATGAGTCCCCAAACCTTGTGTTGTTCATTCGTTTCGTGTTTGTTGGTCACTTGAGTTACTGCTAAACAACACTGCCGTCATGAACGGGAGATTGTCACATTATGAACTGAACAAATGCAGAAATCGCTGTAATGTTAGGTACCCTCCTACAGAGCACTGCAGCACAAAAACAGCTCAGGAGACTAGTTTAACCAGCAGGCATCAGATTGAAGCTTGATGATGAAAGGTGATGCCTGTAGCGGTGTACGGACAGAAAAACGGCGGCCGGTCGTACTCACGTAGAGCTGGAGCAGACGCGTGCAGTCGCGGTGCAGTAAGCGGGCGAGAGCCGCCGCTCTGTCCGTCGCCGAGCGCCCTGAGTCCGCTGCTCCCTCCATCGCGTCGCGCCGCCGTGACCGTGCCCTCGAGCCTTAAATATCAGCAGATAGCGGAGAGCTCGCGAGCATCGGAGGGCGTGATGACGTCACCCCGCGCAGGTTCCGAGAAATTAAAAGCTCCGGGACTCGCGCCAGCTTTATTGAAATGAGCCGTAATTAAACGCGCCAGAAGTGCGTCATAATAACTCCGCGCTGACACCTGAGCATGCGTCCCTGTCTGTGTGTGAAACAGTGTGAGACATGTTCACTCATCCCACCACACACACACACACACACACACACACACACACACAGAGACGCTGCACGAATGCATTTTAAGAATCCTATGCTTTGCTATGTGAGTGTTTAATTGCACATCTAAAATATTTTAACTAACTTAAACTAGAAAATAATGTGAAATTAATTTACATTTATTTAAACTGTAGTTGAGTCACTGATGTCACGTGGACTGTTTTACCATGTTTTTACTATGTTTCTGGATCTGGGTGGAGGGACACGTAGCTCTCTGATATCATCAACAATATCTTCATTAGTGTTCAGGGGCCAGTTGCATAAACTTAGTCTTCCTGTTAAGACAGTGTCTCAACCTGTTTTACTCTGTGGTTTTTACATATTCAAATTGTGCCTTTAATTTCTAAAGGTTTGTGTGCACCAATAACCCCATATGTGGTACCATTTGAAAGCTTAGAATCTCTATTTTATGCAGATATGAATAAAACTTTGATATTTATTTTACTGTAACAAAGTTATTTACACCTAAATCACACTATGTACACCCCATTTTGTACATTTAGAACCAAAAAAACTAAAAGCGCCTTGTGTTGACATGGTTCATCTTAGGACAGACAACATATTTAATCATATTTATCACTCACAGCAGTTTTTTCTGTAATTTCAAAGGGTTTTCTTTAAAAGGACACCAAGATATTGCATTTATTCCACTGTCTGTGTTTGTATGGGGAAACTAGGAGACTTTAATTTTTTTATTCTTCCCTACAGTTGGAATAGAATAACTCCTTTTTCCTGTGCTTGCTGACATGTGTTGGAAACACTTTCAAATTTCAGTTTACAACAACAACAAAAAAGCGCTTTTTGTCTTTATTAGAACACAGACAATCTATACAATAATTGTAATCAATTTCAACACTGTTTTATGTAATTTCAAAAGGTTTCCTTTAAAATGACACCAGTCTTTTGTATATACACCTCTGCACGTGGGTATGGGAAGCTTTTTAATTTGATAGGCAAAATGCAGGCGGAATATTTTGTATTTTCCTCAGACTAATATACGTATTTATGTAACTGAATAAAAAAAAACTGTGACCAGTTTTAAACAAAAAATTAACTAAATTTACTTTTAAGACTAGTCTTAACCTTTTATGCAACCGGCCCTTGAAGATGAACGAGGTCTTATGGGTTTGGAACGACACGAGGCCGAGTTATTCACGACAGAATTATCATTTTTGAACTAACCCTTTAATCAGGCAGCTTTTTACAATTCTATCATGAACTCACGATCACTTTAATAAATAAAAATATTAGAAAGGCTTTATGCACGCCTACAAGCAAACATAATTCTTATCATTTCAACAAAGACGTCACATAATCGCATGAAACCATGATATTTGGCAGGACATAAAATATTTTAAAAAAGTAATTACACTCTGTTGTGCTGTGTGATATTGCATTAACAGTTTTCTTTTTCTTCTCATATTATTCATCATTATCATAATCAAAACTGTTACATAACATTAAACATTATAGCCAATAGCTTACAGTACATCTGTGCAGCAAAATAAGGTTAATGAGACATCACAACATTATTCAAAAATCACCAAAAGCATCTTTAAAAAGGAAAACGAGTGGATCCATGTGCAGGTTCTTTTATTAAGGATCAGGGTGGGTGGACCCGACGGGTGGTGACCGCAGCACACATCCACTCTGATGAGCTTGTGGGCGAAATACTGATGATGGAGAGACTGCTAGCACATCAGTTCAGTTCAACTCAGTCAGGAAGATATTATTATATTAAAGGGTTAGTTCACCACCTTCGTTCATCTTCAGAACATTGTTGATGATATCAGAGAGTTATCTGTCCCTCCATAGACAGCAACACAACTGAAACGATCCCAGATCCAGAAACACAGTAAAAACATGGTAAAACAGTCCATGTGTCATCAGTGGATCAACTGATGACAGTTTTGCGATGCGACGAGAATACTTTTTTTGCGTAAAGAAAACAAAAGAAGCATAGGCTGCATGCGTCTGAAAGGCCAGGGAGCTGATGACATGAGGAATTAACTATTCCTTCAGAATCAAATTCCTTTCCAGCAATTATGCAAACAATAAAACAATTTAAACAGCAAGATATAAAGTGAACATACCACATTTTTGGTTAATACAAGTTACAGGGCCGGCCCTGGCGAGATGTTACCTGGTGCCAAGGGCGTAGATTTGCTCTGGACATTGGTGGGGACCTTATGGCTCCAACCCCTAAACCACACCCCCATACCCTGCCCCACCCAACTCCGCCACCCAAACTCCGTCCATGGAATGCATGTTTTTTTAATATGCCTTGCTCCATTTTCTGAAACCATTAAACACAAA
>JAUMHQ010000059.1:613197-629026 GCA_032361165.1 Enteromius paludinosus
ATCGTTTTCAGAGCTAGCACGCATAGAAGCGTTCCCCTAGCGTCTTCTCGACGCAGTGGAGTTCCCGGAAAAGAACACCAGCAGACTGAAACAGTGTAGGCAAAGACAATATTGTAAACGTAAATCCAAAGCAAGGGTAGATTACCGGTAAACAGAGTCCGAAGGAAGAAGCGAAGTGAAGGTCCATGGAGAACCAGATGTCGGCAACAAGTTAATCCAAACAGTGAAACAAACAAAATACAAGAACACGAATGACAGGCAAAGACTGGGTTGACAGTGTAAATGAACCGTGAAAACAACAAACACAGAGGGGCTTTTATGCTAGAGGAAATCCGGGTGGAAATGAGGTGGGAGGAGAATACAGTTTCAACATAAATATCCAACAGTGGCAAACAGAGAAAAACACACAAAGTCCTAGCTCTGGAGTGCCATAATCAGTCTCTAGCTGGCAGCTTCAGCTGTGCGTGACAATAAGTAACATATTAGCTCATTTAGGGAAATGTATATAAATAATTACTATTAATTATGATTAATTGCAATAATTTATATCAGCTGCTAGTAGTAACTGTAGCAGAATTACCATCAACTAATCTGTTCATTTAGCAAACAAATAGTGTAAGTTCATACAAACTCTCAGAAGGGATATTTTTGTGGCCACAGAAAAATACTATCTTTCAGTATCACTGCATTAGAGCATGTAGCAAGGGTCAAAATCTTAAAGAGACATTAATTTGCCAGGCAAAACCAGAAACTCATGTAATTTGTGCAAAAGTTTTATTACCTCCACGTTAACTCATAGAATCATTGGCATGTGTTGCCTTCCTGAGGTGTTAGTTGCCTTTCAGGGGAAGGGTCCACAGACCCTCATAGTTGCAATTTGAGTTACCCCTTGGGCTTTGTAAAGCGGTATTAAAGATTAATGGTAAAACAATTAGTTTGAGCCTGATTAGTTCAAATGCTACTTATATATCACATTAGTGCTGCAGCAGAAACAATTCGTGGAGACATTATACAGGCTTTAATCAAGGAACTTAGGAGATATCTACAATGGGAGCATCTGAAAGACAAGGGCTTAAAAAAACAGGGTAACAGGTAATCAGGGTGACACACCGGTAATCAAATAACAACGGCAGACAGAAATTGGGTTACATAATACAAGGGGGAGCAAAACACAAAACCAGTCCAGTCCCATAACGCATGGAAATAGTCATGGAAAATGAATGGCCGCCAACTCCAGGGGGCCGAGAAATGGTGGCAGAGTAGGTGGTGGAGGAGCCTGATACGGAGAGCCAAGAGCAAGGGTAACAGGGAGGATCTGCAAGGCCAAGATGGAACAGATGGTACTGGCAGAGTGACAAAGGTTAAGATGGTGTTTGCATCCTCAAATGTGTACATCTACGCGGACATCGTTCAGCATTTCACGACCCTGCGTGCCGCAACCAACAGCGCACAAGATGGCCGCTAAGCCCGGAGGCTCGCACGGGGTACCGCAGTTACTAGCATGCAAGTCATGAGTTCTAGCCCTATATCACACTCCGAGGACCCAGGTGATGAGTTGCTGGTTCTGGTTTCACGGCCAATGGAGCCGTCAAAAATCCTCAAGGTTCCTACTCGCCATTAACAGGTCCCAGCCCCGTATCATGGTTTGAGGAGCCGTGTGTCACCATGTCGGTTCCGGATTCCCAGTCAAAAGTCCTCACTGTTCCCAGCCCACCAGTAACGGGTCCTAGCCCCGTATCACGGTCTGAGGAACTTTGTTTTCACCATGTCGGTTCCCGTTTCACAGCCAGGAGAGCTGTCACAAATCCTCACGGTTCCTAGTCCGCCAGTAACAGGTCCCAGCTCCGTATCACGGTCCGAGGAGCCGTGGTACACCATGGCGGTTCCGGTTTCACAGCCAAAAATCCTTGTGGTTCCTAGCACACTTGTAACGGGTCCCATCCCCGTATCACAGTCTGAGGAGCCGTGTGACACCCTATTGGTTCTGTTTTTTACCACAAGGAGAGCTGTCTGAGGCCATTGCAGTTCCCATTCAGCATCAGTCGGGTCCCAGCTCTGAGTTACAATGGCTAGAGACTTCAGAGCTCGTTAATGTCCTTGATGCCCCATGGCCCGATCCACCAGAACCATTCTACGATTTACTGTGGCCGCAGCCGCCTGAGCCCATTTGTGACACTAATGTCTCGGAGGACCCACCAGTGGCTGCACGAACCCCAGAGAAGTCGACTAGATTCTCCAGTGATTCCGTTGGTGGCTTCACCACCTCCGGGTCTGTCCATTAGGGTCAGTCAGGAGCCCACACCATACTGAATCGGCCATGGAGGCCGTCATTGACTGTTTACCGGACCCTGAACCAGACATTCAGGCCACTGAGCTGTCATCCTGCCCTGAGCCAGGCCCAGAGACTGCCCCGGCCATCAGGATCACTCAACCCGAGACGTGACAGGTCAGAACTCGGTCAAAGAGGTCAATATTAACCTGTTTGTTTTCTTCAGTGCAGTTCTAGTTCCTGGTCCTCCCAGGAGGGCCTCTTTGTTGACTGTTTGGAACAGGAGGGCATCCTTGTTGCCTGGTACGCCCAGGTGGGCTTCTACACCATCCGCTCCGCCCTGGAGGGTGTCTACGCCAACTGTTCGGCCCAGGAGGGCATCCTCATTGCCTGGTATGCCCAGGTGGGCTTCTTCGCCATCCGCTCTCCACACTGTCTGGTCGGCCCAGGAGGACGACTCATCCATCGGCACCACCCTGGAGGGCGTCCATGCTATCTGGTCGGCCCTGGAGGGCGTTCTTACTGTTTGGTCGGCCCCCGGAGGGCGTCTCAATCATCTGCACCACCTTGGAAGGCGTTTCACCACCTGGTTTGCCCAGGCGGGCATCACTGTTGTCTGCTCCACCCTGGTAGGTGGTTCAGACAGAGCTCTTGGGAGAGCCCAACCCATCAAGAGTCTTCATGCACTCTATACTGTCCAGGAGGCTGCCAGAGACTGTTACCAGAGACAGCTCCCGTATACCCTCCATCCCACCCCCTATAGATGAACTGCTCCATCGCCAGGCCACCTCCCTCCTTGTCGTTTGTGCCTTTGTGTGTCTGGAATCCATGCCATAGTCATGTTCTGTGTTTGTTTACCTGTGTCCATGTTGTCATCATGTTTCGTTGTCCATGTGCTCTCTATTTATTTTCATACCTGTTCTCTCATGTCTCTGCCTCATCTGTAACTCTGCCCCCCACTTCTATGTTGATTCTCCTCCAGCTGTGTTTCATCAGGGGTCTTGCATTTCGTATTAATTAGTCTGTGTATAAATCTATGCCCCATGTACTGTATCTTTGTCAGTCATTGTAAATGTTTCCTGCCTGTTTGTATGTTTGTTCAGCTCTTGTCCTAGTGTTTTGAATAAACGTTCTGTTTCACCAATTTCCGGTCTCTTTCTCATGCCCGCTGAAGAGCGATTGCTGGCTTGCAGCGTGACATGGTGGAGCCGACGGGTCAATGGGCCTTGGTGGTTACTTCAGCCACAGCGACTCAGGAGGATGGCAGTCCTGTGAGGCTTGCACCATAAAGGTAGGCTGAGGATGAATGTGTTGGTCTATGACTATACAAAATCATTCTATGTAAGTATATAGCCAACATAAACTGATACTAACATGCTCACAGATATTTTATTGTTTGTTTTTAGTGATCAGATACCTGCACCACAGATAAATCCTGATGACTTTCCAACTCCTCAAACTGAGTCTCTTCAAACTTTTTACCTCTACAATTGATGTACCAACATCAGATGTTCAACTACACCGATATTCCATGGTAAAACAAGCATTCATTTTTCTTGAAACGAAGCAGCAAAAACGTAAAAATAAATGTATTTTATACAGGTTTAACTTGCTGAAACAGTCTGTTTTCATCTCAAATGTTTCCTTGACCTTCATTACGTATGTTTAAATTATACTGTGCTAATAAAAAACAAATAATTGTAAAAAAAACTTGACATTAAGTCACAGTAACACTGATGGCACCATGCATAATATTGTTGTTTTTTTTTCTAAAAAGATGCAAACATATACATCCATCTTGATCACAGTTTTTGCTGTTTACAAGAAAATGTGGTCAATAATATGTTATAAGTACAACATATCATATAGTAAATATCCGAGCATGTCCAAAAATCTTAAGGGCCCCAAAATCACCTTGAACCCCAGAGGGTTAAGCTAAGCCCCATTTGTAAAACAGGGCCACAAAGATTTGAGAAGCTAGTGGTAGTTATTAAAAAAGGATGCAGTTAGCAAATGAATAGAGCGCAAGACTAAAAGGAACATGTTTTTAGATAGAGGGTTAAATAAAGTGGAAGAGAAATGTTTTTAACTGATTGTTTAAGATAGCTAAAGTCTCAGCTGCTCTGAAAATTATATTATACCTCTTTGGCATGGCACAATAAAGCAACATTCACTTACAGAATTCAAGCTTCTTTAAACTTAGTGTTCAGCCTATGTATGGGGGTATGCTTTTGCCTTCCACAAAAATAATTGTTTTCAAATACTTCTACGCACCTCAGTATCTCCAGGTGGCAGTTTGTAGTCTTCAGTGCATGAGAGATCAGCTTCACACCTGAATCCTTCAGGTCATTGTTAGTTAGGTCCATCACTCTTAGCAGGGATTTTGATGACTGTAGAGCTGAAGTTACAATTTCACAGCACTGACTGCTGAGATTAGATTCAACAAAACTGAAAGAGAATGAAATACAATTTTAGGAGCAAACACAATTGTCATTCTGACAGCCTTTATTGATATTTCAATAATTAGAGCTCAAGCTCCTAGCCTTTTTGTAAGTATTTTTAGTACTCTTTGCAATATTATACATTGGAAGAAAAATATTAAACAACTAGACTACAATATCTCACAGTGCTAAAACAATGACCTCTAAAATGATGTGCATGATGCCACTGCTTATTGCTGTTTTTGCAAAGTGGGATGAGCACAACCTGATCTCTTAACTAAAAATTATGTGTTGTGGAATTATGCTTTATGTTTGTAAAATAGTTTTAAAATTGAAAGATACAACTTCCAGAGTTGATCCAATTCCATTTTGTTTGTTAAAATCATGTTTCGATGTCCTGCCGTTTTGACCATTATCAACGACTCTTTGAGCACTAGTGTGGTGCCAGCTGCACTTAAAATTACTGCTGTAACCCCGGAAACAAAACGAATAACATAAATGATTTTTGTTCCATATCTAATCTCCCATCCATTGCCATAATCTTAGAACAAATAGTGGTTTCTCAGTTTTAATCATCTTTTTGAGCCACTTCAATCTGGATTCCGTAAACTTTCGGAACATCTTTTTCTTTTAATCACTCGTTTACAGACTGTATTTGGAGTGTCTGATGCTGCACCAAAGTGAGTAGTTATAGCCATACAACAAGTGTCAACAGGTGATTTATGGCCCCTGATTTACGACTTTTTATAACTTTATGATGTGCAATAAACTGTAGATCTGGCTGCACACCCCCTTTGATCTATAAATAAACTCATCCGGATGTAAACTCCAAATTCAGGGGTGCTAATGAGTGCAGCTGTTGTATCCTGTTGTAAAACAGCAAGTCGTAAAAGATTTTATGGTTTTATAACCCCATTCAGCGTGCGCCGTGTCCTAGGCATAAAGGTGGTGGATAAATAGTGAACAGCATATTTCTGTGGAAAACAGAGAAGAGTTGTAAAAAGACATAGAAATGGACGTCTCATACTTGCCTAAAACTCTGGAGACGTATTGGAATGAAGAGAGGTTGGAAAATCTGACTTTGGCTCCAAGAAAGCCGCACAATAGTAATCTGTGTTTGCTTCGTTTTCTCAATGGATATCGCAACCTGACCTTTCTACACGCCATGTGTAATACCTCGGGACACTCAGGGTGTTTCAGCGGAACTGGATTCAGAATTATAAAAACCACGATTGTACTGCTGCTGCAGCACATTATCAACAGACAGCTGAGGGACGAGTGTGATGGTGTGCGACGGATCATCCCAGTCAGATGCAACATTCATGTTTGTTTGAGCCGGGCCCATATTATTACGACTCGTGCTTTGAAGAGCTGTCTCGCAAACTGTTCAAACCTGATATTCAGACCATCATTGTCTTTACGCTAGGTTGCTGTGGTTTAATGACCAACAGCATTCTGTGAATTCGTGGTAAAGTCATGGAGCTGCTGGCTCCTATCCACAGCAATATTTTCTTCCAAGAAAAATTTATTCTGAACGGCGTCAACATAAAAATACCTATAATCAGAGGTAAAGACGAATTCTGCCTGATGACCGGAGAGGGTATCCCATTTAAATTAAATATTTGGCGTTGTTTTTGTCAAGAAAGTCAGCCTGTTGCCGTCCGTGTGTCTGGCTCACGCCCAGACTTTGCTCTCGACCACGGCCAAGTATCCTATAGATAGGGTGTGTCTTAAAAAATCTCTCCATACCCTCAGGATCTTGAGTATCGAATCAAGAAAATTTGTCTCTGGGTACACAGCGTGTTTTTTTGATAGTTTTGGCAATGCTCCCGATTGCGACTGATTTCCGGCATCCATCAAAAAGTTTTTGATTACCAAAGGATCTGCGGTGCTTTATTCAGCCAGGAGAGCTCAGGATTTTACATCTGACGTGTGCGGTCAACACTGTGTCTTTTTCCTACATCATTTAACCCGAGGACATTTTTTGTCTTGTTTCCAGCCAAAATATCTAAAAATTCTGAAATCAAGAAGAACGTTCTATACAAGAAAAAATTACTGTCTTGTTTTTAGAAGAAATAAGCTAAAATTAAGTAATCTTCAGTGCCCCCATCATCTACGGTGTAAGACGGTTTGCTATCATCTACAATTCCGGGTTCAGGATTTGGTAATGTCAGCGTAAAGACCCCGTTTTCTCGCTCGCCTTGTTTGGATATCATTAAAAACCTAGTTAGGACGCCCGAGTATAGTTTGGCTTTTTCGTTTTGATCCAAACCAGTCCTGAGTAAAATATTTCTTATGGTTTTATCCAGATCACTCTCTACAGTTTGTTGAATGTTCTCGCGAGGTGGGGCAGATTTCAGAAAAGTCCAGCTGGTTCTGGGGTATGAGATACAACTTCTCAGCATGCTCCATACTCAACTAGCGGATATCAGACTGGAAATAAATGGCACGGCGACGCTTAGGAGCAGCAATAGAAAACCGCCGCTCTGGTTGAATGCTCGTTTCTTGGCCGATTTTCTTATCGGGGAGAAATATAATATCTGATTTTCTCCTTTTTGGTCTCTGATACTGGCTATGCATGATGGGTATTGTACCATAAAGAATGTTTAGAGCTACTTCGCAGAGTGTCAAAATGAGCTCGTCGGACGACAACTGTAAAATAAGTCAACGTTGATTCGGCGTAGCTTTATGTACAGAAGCAGGTTTAACATCGGTAGGTGTTTACAAAGCTTGGCGGACGTGATCACAGTCTTTTTTCTGGGAGGTAAACCACTTGACGGTCGGAAAGCAGCCCTGTTCTGAGTCTGTACTGCTCGGGTGTTTTCGCTTTCTAGTCTACCATAAGATATCCGAAAGGTTGGCTGGTGTCATCTTGATAACTTTCCATGAAGTATTTCACATTCCCCGGATACATCTGTCTCCCAAGTACCATTACCTGATTAGTGTCTCACGGGTTTTTGAATAATATCAAATGGTTGGTGTTTAGGCTGATGGTTCTGGTCGATTTGCCTTGAATGAATAAATTCTGCGTGATATAAATTGCACTAAGGTTACGATGATGCACAAACTGCGTAAAAGGCTTTTTGTACTTGTGTGTTCCCGCTAGCCTCACTCACCATGTCGTCCAAAATCAAAAGATTAGTCTTGTCGACAAGAAGCAAATAATCATCATTCAGAGACGTTGGTGATCCTTCAACAAATTTAATGTCATACAATTTAAGCAGTTCATAATACAAAGGTTGCCAACAATTGTAAAGATCTAAAATTATTTTAGTTATTTTTAAAATTATTTTTAGAAATCATATTTAAACCATTCTCCGTCAGGTTTTTTACAAAATAGGTCTTGCCGATATTTGAAGGACCCCTGATAACGCATGAGAACAGATTTTGCAGTCTAAAGTCGAAATCAGAAGCATCACAAACCACCCTATGAGTCATCTTGTCAGTAGCCGTGAGGCAGGTGTTGACAATGTGTCCAGTGGCTGCTGGAAATGGCAGATTTCGTCAATTTTGGCAACTACGTACCCCTTCTCGATCCCCAAAAGGTACACTCGACAGTGGGTGAGTGTTGTGGGCTCAAAGTGTCTCTCACAGCCATGATGCATGCAGCCATTGAATTCTAGACCATACCCAACACCATGATATAATATCCAAGTTTCGGGTTTTTTAACATACTCGAGCCATTCGATAGATACACTCGAGTAGTACTTGTTATGCGTCAGAGACAGAGTGTCTGCTGGGCTTTGAAGACACCCATGCAACAGCTCGCAAGAGTGGTGAAGTTAAATGGATCAATTCCGGTGCAGTCCATGAATGCATCCCTGTATTTCATATAGCCCTCCCGTAACAGAATCACGTCATTCACACCGTACTCGTACAGCTCGCTTTTGAAGCAAAACTCTTTCCCGGGGACTGTGGGGTACAAAGCGTCAAAAGCCTCATCTTTATTGGACATATCAGACCGTAAAAACTTTTGTCAGGGTACGGCCGAATGTAATCTGCATTTTCCATCCTGTTGAAATTATAGGGGAAGTAGCATTTTCCCCTTGTGTTTAACGCTAAAGCAGCAGGCATCTTAGACAGAGCCATGGGAATAAAGCTGTAGCTGTCTATGCAGCTTTGGTTCAAAACATCGTCATGCATAAAGATTAATTCATATCCTTGCATTATGATGTCTGGAATGATGCCTGCTTTGCAGAAATACTCTAGAATCAGAAAAGAGTCAAATTGGAAAGCGTAATGGGCGATGAAACAATATCCCTTGTAACGGGGCTGCCTGAAATAAGTGATTAACATCTCCATGCAGTCTTTGCCTCGGGCCACGAATCGCTTACCAGTGTAAGTGTAAGCGCAGACAAAATTAGCGACATGTCGCCCGTTCTCATAGCATGTTTCAAAGTCGTAAAAATTAAATGCTCGCTGGGGTCCGTTGTAATAGCGCTGACATTTGTCTCAGTGAATAGTCCTTTTCGGGTGATTAAAACGATCTCTGCCAAAACAGACATTGAAGACAAGCTTGCAACAATGCATGCATTGATTTGTGTAAGCTTTGTAGCAGAACTGACAAACATAATGCTGTAAGTTTCAGAATCAAATAGTAATGCTTGTCTTGCAGATAAAGACTTTGGATGTGGCTCATCGTAATTTTTGTACATTTCTACAGAACCGTTGGATGTCCTGTAAAAAACAACATTTTGATGTCTAACAGATATTCAGACTGTGCTATATCATGAAGTCCAATCTTGTCTTGAATCAAAAACCCAGCGTCTCGCTGTATGATTGCAGCCCGGCTTTCTAATTCAGTCTCGGGTAATTGTGGATCGAGAAAGTGTGCGAGACAGATAGCACAACATAAATTATTTGCTACATTGACAGGGGCGAACAAGGACATCTTTTTTTTTTTGATCACCTGATGTAGTGGCAGATCTGTGAGTTTACATTGCTGCCCCCCACCTCCAAGCCTGTTCATGACAACATCTCTCATGTTCATTGTACAATGTAATTCTACGCTGTTAAACCAAGGTCTCTGTGTTATATTATACCCGTTTGTCTCATAGCATCCAAATTTACACAGCCAACCTCTAGAGTCTCTGCGCCAGATGGCCCTCGGCTAGTTGACGGCTGGTTGAAGGTAGAAGCAACCACGCCGCACAATGTCGAGGGGTTGCTCTGCGTCATCATTACCAACGAGTTTAGCATGAGGTTGCACGACATTGTCCGTAACAGCTGGTCCCCCACCATTCT
Organism: Enteromius paludinosus; assembly: GCA_032361165.1. Classification (NCBI taxonomy): domain Eukaryota; kingdom Metazoa; phylum Chordata; class Actinopteri; order Cypriniformes; family Cyprinidae; genus Enteromius; species Enteromius paludinosus. The sequence continues at coordinate 623,152 of JAUMHQ010000059.1, forward strand.
GCATAGCGTCATGACGCTGTGGATCCTGACGTCTATCTATTGCGTCCCGTACTAGATCCCACAAATCGTCGTGTAAACATTGGTTGTTTATAGCGCTCTTTAACTGATCGTACAGATCATCGCTTAAACAGTGGTCCCCCTCAGTTACTAACTGATTCACGATATCTTCGTCATGTACAGAATTATTTGTCGTCTCTGGATAGCTATCTAATATTCATTGTAACATAGCACACCGATCCTCGTGCGTTTCTACATGCGCATCCAGGGTGTTCTGCATGAGCTCTATGCACTATTGTTGATCACCGTCCATGATTATTTTGTACGGATGGTTAGATAAAAACAGAAAAATAACAATTAAAATAATGTGTAAAATATGAAAATAAAAAAAATTACAGACAGTCTATCAATCTGATCTAACCCAACAGTTCAGATACAAGCTGTCAGAAAGGCAGAGTTCAACATCTGCATCATCAATGCTGTCTCTCTCCATGAGGGATACACTCCTTCACAAACAGAAATCTTATTTCTCCATTTTGTATCTGGTCTTCCTTGCAAATGTCCCATATGTACAGACTTTACACAAATATAATAAAGATTTTTCTTTGTCATATTATGAAAAAGTAAATCCCCATACCCCTTTAATAATGTAGTTTGACTCATGTTTGAGTCAAGTTTGGGAAAATAAAAGTCACTGAAATAAGGCCATGAAACTCCTACAGAACATTTGTTCACACGACTTTTGAGAACTGGGCTGATGGACGAGTGTTTTTGCTTCAAAATGATGTGAAAATTATCTTGTTTACTTGCTCACAGAAAACAGTATAGCGATTAACATTTTTTAAGTCACTTTTTGAGTGTAAAGGGTCTATGCGAGAAGGCGTGAACTATCATAACTAATGCAGTGATTCACACCTGAGAAGACAAAGGCCTGCATAATGAGCTGCATAATGAGCCACAGACAGGTATGTGACTGAGGAGAGTTACAAGCAGTACTTAGGTTATTTAAGAATGTATTTCACACACACAAAAAAACTTGATTTACTTGCGAGTTCAGTTAAACAGTTTATTAGAAACAATTAAAGTTACTGAGTTACAAAGTTACTGTATTACTTCTTACTTCACATACTGCTAAGAAAATGTACAGGGACTGAGGAAAGACTCAAAAAAGACTGCAAAACAGCTTTCTAAAACATTTACACCTCTGGACGATCACGACCGGCAATCAGTGGTGGTTTTAGGCATGGGCGAACGGGGCAGCTGCACAGGGCGGCATTTTTTCATGTCACGTGGGGGGCGGCACAAGTACTAATTGGGGAATAAATCATCAGTGCCCCTAAGCGGTTTTCTATTATCTATCATAGCCTACCTGTGACAATGACATTTAAATAGCATAGTTTCAAATCTAGCGCACATGAAAACAAGAACATTCTCGTCAAGGAGTACTTTTGCACTGTAAGTGCATAAACACTATGCACCTGCAAAAATGCGCTCTCCCAAGAATGGTACTAAATAGGGCTGTCCCTGGCCAAACACTCTTTTTAAGACTTTGGAGGCAGATCTCTTTGCTCTTGTGATTGGTTAATTTCAACATGTTATGGCTTTAGGAGCAGTGTGTTTGTGTGAGGGTTTTATTTTATTAATAATTAATCCTTTATAAACAGCAATACAACACCAATATATATTTGCAGTAGGATATAAAAATCAGGTATAAAACATGAAACATAATGAATAGTCTAGTCATTTCAAATCAATTTAGAATACTGTAATGATCCGCAGTCAGCACTAGCAGGGTATTTCTTCAGAGTTTTTAGATACTTTTTTTGTTTAATTTAAGCAAGACAGTTGGGTTTTTGTATTAGTGATGTTATGTGTGTTTATGTTCAAGTTAGTTTGGGTGGGTTTGGATCATCTGCAGCCGTTATAAAAAAGTGTAAGTGTTACCATCATGGAGAGAGATGTGTAGGGGAGTCACTTGTTGATATTGCCGTGCATATGACAGAAGCAATTCAGTGTATGAATGATAGTTATCAGAAGAGACATTTTCAGTCCTGTTGTGCATTGTTACACAAGTGGTTGTAGAATGAATGAGCACATCTGTCGGGGGGTGCCGAGAGGGGGTCTTGCCCAGGGTGCAATTTCATGTAGAACCGCCACTGCCGCCAATGGCCGGGTATAACATCTTGACACATTTACCATCAATTGCAAACAAAAGCTGGTGAACAATTTGACCATTTAAAAAATATGTACACTTACTCATGGTTCTCCAGCGAACTCAAAAATGAACAACTCTTCCGTGTCTTTCTTGTACTCATCACTAGAGATGCAGCCACAGTCCTAAACAAAAACGAAATTTGAAACTGCGTTTAGTAATTACCAGAACATGTAAAGCTGGCAATACACCTCAACATTGATAACAATGGACGTGCATACAAGTCTGTCAATGGGCCATCTACATTTACAGCTTTCTAAACCTTTACAATCATTCACAAACAAATGCTGGTGAACAATTTGATCATTTAAAAAAACACGGTCTAAACAATACAAAACACGTATATATATATAGATCGTAAGCATATTTTACTGCGGGCTTGTAAGTAGCGTACATATTTCATATTTTAACCATTTTTACTCTTGCCGGCATTTCGTATATTTCAAATGTACATATAAAATATAGAGCAATGATGGTGAGAATAAAAGACTTACTCGTTAGGAATCAAATCCTCCGTTGAGTCCAGATGTTGTTCAAAATAAAGACGTTCCTCGTCTGAGCCTTGCTTTTCCTCTGATGAGAAAGTACATTCTTCGAAGCTGTCCAGAACCATCTGAAGTGCTTCTTCACCCGTGTAGCGTGCCATCATTCAAACGCGCAGAAAAAGTAAGTAACTCTATGATGAAGCTTGTTGTTTTATGCTATGGCGGCGTGTATATGATTACCTGGTTCCCTTTCAGTCGGTCATTTTGAGTCATGTCAGTGACCGACGAATAGGAATCTCGCTTTGAGATGGCAAATCTATTCTGCGTGTATATAAACACGCCAATGAAATTGGCATACGCCGATAACCATACAGCAGTACCTAATCGCAGCACGAGTATAAGTAGGTCAGCGGATTAAGCGTTCATTAGCTTTTCGCTTCAGAGCCAAACAGTTCAAGCAGCAGTCCTGGTGGTCCGGAGGTTCTAAATGACCTACCCCAAGTGGTAGTTGACACGATTTCTTCTTCGAGAGCACCTTCTACAAGAGCTGCCTAAGCGTTGAAATGGAACCTGTTCGACGAGTGACCTTGTCGATGACAGGTTGGTAGGTAAGCACGACCTGGTCATTAGGTTCCTCAGGGGGGCCAGAAGGCTGAATCCTTCACGGCCCCTTACTGTACCTTCTTGGGACCTCTCTCTTTTGCTGACAGCATTGAGAGTGGGTCCCTTTGAGCCTTTGCCAGCAGTCGAGTTAAAGTTTTTGTCAATGAAAACTCTTCTCCTGCTCGCATTGGCCTCCATCAAGAGGGCGTTTTCGGTCGATGATTCGTGCCTAGGTAATTCTGAGGCCACGGCCCGGCTATGTGCCCAAGGTTCCTACTACTCCCTTCAGAGATCAGGTAGTGAATATCCAAGCGCTGCCACTGGAGGAGGCAGACCCAATCCTACAGTTGCTGTGTCCCGTCCAAGCACTCAGATGCTACGTAGACCGGACACGGAGCTTCAGGACCTCAGACCAGCTCTTTTATTGTCACGGTGGATGGCAGAAGGGGAATGCCGTCTCCAAGCAGAGGATGGGCCACTGGGTAGTGGATGTCATCACCCTGGCTTACCCCTCAGAGTACGGGCTCACTCGACAAGAAGTGTAGCTTCGTCCTGGGCGTTAGCACGCAGCTCCCCGCTGGCAGACATCTGTAGAGCTGCGGGTTGGGCGACCCCTAACACAGGCCCTCGACGCGATGTATCTTTGAGAACGGCTAGAGGGCTAGGATTCCTGAGTATACCTTTGAGAATTACAAATGTGTTTTCGTAGCTTAAAAAAAAGCATGTTCCCCAACATTTCAGTTGTTAATGACGGTTCAATCGCCTCCATTTTTCCATATGCACTGAAAGCTCATGTATTTTATCTGTCTTAGACCTCCTACAGGAAGGCTGACTTCCACACGTCTTCAGACGTCCCAGTGGTCCAGATACTTAGGTAGTGCAGGTGCTGGTATCCTGTGGTTCGAGTCCCGGCCTAGAGACCAAACACTGGGGGACGTCTGATACGTAACCGAGACGATCACCTCAGTTAATTTCCATATGAACAGCGTGCAAACAGGGAGGCGGGATCACATTAGCTGTTATGAGCTGATACAGGAGAATCTGTACCACTCCTTACTTTCATACGGATTACATAAAAACAGATTATTTGTTTTCGTGTTGAATTGGTAAATGTAAAAGTAGACAATTTAAGCTTTCTATAGATATGTATTTTGTGTCTCTCTGTTGAGTATTTGCTGAGTTTCAGTAATTTTTTTTTAATGACGTATTTCTCCTTGCAGTTCACGCAGATCAAAGCGACAGAGTGCGCACCCTTTTAGTTTTCTTCATTTTTGAAATGTACAAAGTTATGTTGTTATTATATGTGTATACAAATTAAAGTAGACCCTTCACAGATTCGATTGATGTTTTGCTTTTATCTCTACGATCAAATTTCAAGCTATTTACGCATGATATATGCGGGAGCGGACTTCAATCAGTTAACCTGTGCAGCAAGTGAGAGTACTGTTCTCCACTCACATCGTGTTAAATCAATTAAATCCTTTACTTTACTAACCCCGGCATTGAGAAACCATGGAATAAAATAGGAAAAACTAGATGGTCACTTTATAAGAGTATTAAAAAACTAATATCCCATAATGTACCTCTTTTTCTCTCAAAAAATTTAATTGTTTCCATGATCTAATAACTAGAAAAGAAAAAAATGAAACAATGAAACAATGTACCCTTTCCTCAAAAGGATTTTCTATTAAAAAGAGCTGCTTGTCAAGGCCAATTCCACCTAAATCTGTTAGTATAGACAATCCAAATGCAACCCATTCGAACTCTGGTCCAACTCTTAATTGCCGATTTTGGCATGGGGAGATGAGGGGTGGCCAGGAGGGAGGCAGGGCATGGCCTGAGATTTCATTGGACTAGCTCAATGTCCTTTAAGACAGTCAACCAATAGTGTCTAAGATACTCTATATTAAAGGGATAGTTCACCCAAAAATGAAAGTTTGATGTTTATTTGCTTACCCCCAGGGCATCCAAAATGTAGGCGACTTGTTTCCTCAGCAGAACACAAACAGAGATTTTTAACTTTAACCGTGGCAGTCTGGTAGTCATTTAATGGAAGTGAATGGGCACCAAACCTTTCAAACTAAAAAAGAAACATTCACAGACAAATCCAAATTACACTCTGTGGCTCATGACGATACATTGATGTCTTAAGACACGAAACGATCGGTTTTTGTGAGAAACTGAACAGTATTCATATGATCTGATAGACAACCATGTCCAAACCGTCTCGGGCTCGTGCTCAGCATGAGGGGCGTTCCCTGTATACGAGATTTGGCGTAGGATAAGCAAACCCCGGAAGTGATCTGTTGTGAACTCGTGCTTTGGATACGCAAACGCCAGTAGTGATCTGCTGTGAACAGCGTTTGCATATCCTACGCCAAAGCACAAGCCCTAGACGGTTTGGACATGGTTGTATATCAGAGGTAAAAATCATATAAATACTGTTTAGTTTCTCACAACAACCAATCGTTTCGTGTCTTAAGACATCAATGTATCGTCATGAGCCACAGGGTGTAATCTGGATTTGTCTGTGAATGTTTTTTTTTACTTTGAAAGGTTTGGTGCCCATCCACTTCCA
>JAUMHQ010000059.1:647281-668529 GCA_032361165.1 Enteromius paludinosus
CTTCGACGGATGTCGATGACGTAGCATCCTCGAAATTCTGGCTTCCGAGGATCCTTCCTTGACATTGAGAAACACCCTGGGTATTCTCAGGAGTGAGTAATCTGGGTTCAAGTGCAGGTGACAGTGTGACAGAACTACAAGTAGATTCATGCTCTCTTCTCTTGAAGTTTATTCATTTGCAAAATGCAATCATATGTTTTTCATTTATAATATAACAGCTTCATGTGGCAAAATATGCTTCATTGCAAATGAATGCATGAATGTCATTAGTTTTGAGAAAAGTCTAGTAACTTCTTACTGGAATAAAATTCATACATATAATTATTGCCTCAGCACATTTAAGGGAATCAAGAAGGTTTGATATAGGAGCAGATAAATCTCTGGATTTCTCATCACCTGCAGTTCCGGCATTCTGATTCTTTGACAGCTAGCTTCTGAAAAATTTTTAAAGCTCAGAGCATTGGCAGAATTCCTGAATTATCAGCGCATCATGGGACCTTCTCCATACTGATGGAGGTCAGCGAGTAATATTTGAGGTTGATGCCTGAGAGCAATTTTTCTTCCTCTAACAAGGCTTTGATGTATTCACTCAATTTGCCACTGTTGCTTGTGAGGCCTGGTCATTGAGCATTGAGTAAACATACAACAACAAAAAAAGAGTATTGGCTGGTTATCAGATCCCCCCAAAACCAATGCTAAAGATAAAATTATGGAAAATCATTAAAAAATGGCATGGCTGTGGTAAAGGCTGGTTCCCAGCTACAATGGCTCTCCATTTCCTCTTCTCCATAAAAGAAAAGCTTGAACACGTGAGGGTCGAGGTGAAAACAATGTAATGAAGGCTCACCATCCTCAATATAAGATTCTGAATTCAAGCACCTGCAGGGATCTCATTAGCAACACCAACACATTTCCTCTCTTCCCCTAACTGATCTTGTTCCAACAGGTCATTATTTTCCTCTTATTTATCAAGTACAAATAACCATTCTTGCAATAGGCTCTCTCTTTTTTCCCTCTCCCTAAATTACTTTTGTCTCTTTATTCATTGCCCCAATTTTAAACTTTCTCCAACATTTCTTTTTCTTATTTTTGATATTTCAGATGGTCAAATTTGAAGGGGCATTTATTCTCAGAACAAACTGGATGAGTTAATGTTTAGAGTCTGAATAAATATGTTTAATGAAATAGCATGCAATAGGCTGTCTGAGAAAAAAAAGGATCTGCTGATGAACAATTGCCTTATTATTTGAGTCCCTTCAAGGGTAAACATATGAATGGATTTTTCAATTTTTTTCAATTATTCATTATATTATGGACAATAGTGCATACAGTAGTGTTCATTCTGCACTGTAAGGAATCAAAAAAAAAAAAAAAGTTATTTACCTTAGGGACCAATTATCACTATTTAATTAAATAGTTGCTTAGCATAAATATTACTTGCATATTGGCTGTTTATTAGTGCTTATAAAACACATATTATGCATTATATTATGCAGGACCATGATCTAGATCTCTTAAAGGAATAGTTCACTACAAAATGTCATCATTTACTCATCCTTGTGTTGCCTGAAACTTGTATAGTTGAAATAGAAATTGCATGGCCATGAACATACGCATGTGAAGACATGTGCGTGTGTAACATGTCTACTAGTAAAACTACGTTCTTTACTTACTCCTTCGTGCAAGTCTCTTGATTCCATAACCACGGAACGTTACAGAGTGCATGATCTATTTATAAATAGAGTATGTGTGTATATATAGGAACATAGGTACGTACAGTATGTAGCCTAAATGTGCATGTGTGTGTGTGTGTGTGTCTGTTTGTTCTGTTTACTGAATGCAGTTTCATTTAGCCTATTCATATAATTATTTACAGCTGAAAGAATATGCTATCTGACTTATCTATCTTACTATGAATTCTTACATTGTGACACCAAAGTAGGATGACTTGAAGCCAATGTTCTTTCATCAGTGTGAGAGCATCCCTGTGTGCTATTGCACTCAATAACTGATTCAAGCAGCCACTGTGCAATGACAGAGTATTGTTATGACTGCCAAAATCATGGGCCAAATGTTAAAGCAACCATTGATTTTGGAAATGCCTCTGGTCACAAGTTGTCTAAATGGAAAAGCTTGGGAAATGCAGTTTTGTTAATAAAATGGATGCAAAATAGATTGCATGCAACTTGAACACAGTCCAACTACGTAGGGCAATGATCTTTGTGGATTTAATTCAAATGCTCTGCCCCCCAAAACCAGGTCAACTTCTTAGTCAACACCGGGACAAAAATGAAGAAGCAAAGTTTCAAGAAAGAGACCACATTAATAAATCACAACAGCTCTCAATGTTTCACTTTGAACACCCGAGTAGCTATCAAAAACTCCATGTACTACTCCTGTAATAAAGAATGATGCAAATCTAACTGCACACAAGAAAGCTGCAAATCCATTGTGACATTGTAGTGTATTTGCAAGATATATACTATATTAGCTGTCTGAAAGAGAACTCCATCAAGTGGGCACATTAGTTAATATATATATATATATATATATATATATATATATATAAAGACAGAGCAAAAAAACATATTTATCACAACTTAGCAAACATATAAAAAAGGGAAGGGTGAAAAACTTAAAGCACTTTGGCAATAATTACAGTGAGGACTTTTCAGTTATGATGCAACAAACTTTGCACATCTGTGTTTTTTCTTTTATTATTATTACTCTTTTTTTCTATTATTTTCTTTAGATCTTTTCAAGCTCTGGGGAACATTGGTGGACAATCATTTATGTGTCCCAGTGTCTTTACACATGGTGAAACTGCAATTTATGGCATTTATGTTGCATATTTTAGATTACATATTGTTTATATAATATATACTCTTGTAGGTGTACTTAAGTGTGTTAAGAAACGTCTCGGTTACCTATTGCCCGCAGCTCGACAGATATCTGCCAGCGAGGCTCCGTGTGCCAGCGCATGGGAGGAGGCTACAACCCTAGTGGAGTGAGCTCTCACACCCAGGGGACATGGCGTCTTGGGCCTGGTATGCCAAGACGATGGCATCCACTATCCTATGGGCCAACCTCTGCTTGGAGACAGCTTTCCCTTTCTGCTGACCTCCATAACAGACAAAGAGCTGGCTAGAGCTTCTGAAGCTCTGGGTGTGGTCCACGTACAGGCCCAATGCTCTGATGGGACACAGCAACACAAAGGCTGGATCCGCCTCCACCGAGGGCAGTGCTTGCAGGTTCACCACCTGGTGGGAACCTTTGGCACGTATCCAGGCCAGGGTGTCAGGACCACGTGAGAGTAGGCCGGACCGAATACAAGGCACTCTTCGCTTAACAAAAATGCTTGGAGGTCCCCGACCCTCTTGATGGAAGTGGGCGTGGTCAGGAGCACTGTCTTAAGAGACAGGTATTTAAGCTCAACTGAGTCCAGTGGCTCAAAGGGACCCCTCTGAAGGCCTGCTAGCACAACAGAGACGTCCCAGGAGAGTATCAGGGGCGATCTTGGAGGGTTTAACCTCCTTGCGCCCCTCAGGAACCTCATGACGAGATCATGCTTACCAATGGACCGGCCATTCACTGCATCGTGATGGGCTGTGATAGCAGCCACGTACACTTTCAAAGTAGAGGGCAACAGCCTGCGCTACAAATTTTCTTGCAGGAAGGAAAGCACTACTCCAATTGTGCATATCCAGTCATCTAACAGACTCCACTTCAAGGCATAAGCTCGCCTTGTAGAGAGGGCTCTTGCCTGAGTGATCATGTTAACCACCTCCGGTGGAAGAACACTTAGGTCTGACGCGTCCCGTCCAGGAGCCACACACGGTGATTCCACAGGTCTGGACGTGGTTGCCACAGGGTGCTGCACCCCTGAGAGAGAAGATCCTGCCTCAGAGGTATGCGCCAGGGAGAAGCTTTTACTGTTCTGCAAAACCTGAATCGTGGCTGAGGATCCGGATGCCCACTTCCCTTAAAGGGGCAAGGGCGCCCTCCACGACCTTCGCAAAGACTCGTGGTTACAGGGAGAGCCCGAAGGGGAGGACCCTGTACTGCCATGCTCGACCCTCCAACACAAACCGTGGATACGGTCTGTGTCGAGGAAGAATCGAGACATGGAAGTAAGCGTCCTTCAGGTCGACCACAGCAAACCAATCCTGGTGCTGAATGCATTTGATAATGCAAAATATGGCGTGGTTCAGAACTCGCAGGTCCAGGATGGGCCAGAGGCCACCACCCTTCTTCGGCACAATGAAGTAAGGGCTGTAAAACCCTGACTTCATCTCAGCTGGAGGGACTGGCTCTATTGCATCCTTTGCCAGGAGGTCAGCAATCTCCTCGCGCAGTACAGAGGCGTCTCGGGGACGGCGCCGCCCTTCTGCATGGGCCACTACGCTGTGGCCTCGGCATCGTCTCGGCCCCAAGCGGGGCCTCAGCCACAGTACGGTTGGCGTTTTCTTTTTATCAGAGCGAATCAGGGCTCCCAAGTAACGACCCCAGTCTGTCGTCACAACATAACGTCATAGTTACGACAACCATTTCATTGTGAAAAGAATTAGTAAAAGAGATTAGTAAAGTGTAATCTCTTTAACTCTTACTGTAAATGTCCTTTCTTAATTGCGGGCATATATTGTATGCAAGTCTAGGATTTTTAAAAGTATACTTTTAATTGAAATACACTACAAGTTCACGATTAATACAGTAAAGCACATTTCTTTGTCACAAGGGTTTAGCACAGCAGCAGAAATGGACATGAATAATCAGCTTTTATCTGCGGGTAGCAAATTTACAATTCCACAGTGCATGATAGGGTCCCTTTTGGTTTTAGAAGCCACTCACCAGGTTGGCTTACTGCTTTTTAGCCTTACCAAACCTGACACTCAACCCTGCCCCGTTAAAGAACTAGGAGGAGGAATTTAAGAACAAAATGAATTCATATAGTGTCTGTTTCCCAGAGAGGCCTGCTTGACTGACATGGCTTGTCAATAACATTCTTCAGGATTACAGCTAAACCAGTTGGCACACATACACTAGCACGACAAATATTTGATATGTGCATTTTCAGATGGAATATGTCATTTTTTTGTCCACCCGAAGTACGTTGTTAAAATATTCAGTAGATGTTTTTGTAACATTTATTATTTAAAATGTATTTGAATCTAGCTTTTCTTAAAGGTTTGGTTTTTTTTATCTTGGAATATTCTCTCCGATTAAAGTTTAATGTGTAGAAACAACTCTATGTAAGCTATTCACTGGCTGACTTTACAAACTTTGGATTGTGACATTTTCAATATATACAGTATTTGTTAGAGAAGTTTGATACTACTTCTTGTTCAGCCAATGGTATGAGTTTGGGGGCAAGACTATCCATTTGTGTGATCAATGGGATATGGACGTCGGAATCAAGGGAAGGTTGGCAAACATTTTTTTGGAAACAGTATTTTGAAAGAAATGGCACACTTAACTTTTAACACACTTAACTTTTCTTTAAGTTGCATTTGCAACCATTTGCATTTGCACCATTTGCATAGGTACAATAGTTGCAATATTGAATATTGCTTAGTAAAAAATTTATTAAAGGTTTCTTGTTCTGAAGATTGAACACAGGTCTACTTGTGCATTTAGTACATGCAGTGAGACTAACCAACATATCATTGTAGTGCAGATGTGTTTTTATCCAAATATCAGTTCTATCATCACTAAAAAATCTTTGTGTTACCTCAGATCAAAATAGTATGTGTCAAAAAACAAGAATGTAGTGTGTTAAGCAGAAGTGGTGGATACTACTAACTAACTAAGAATATCTAACTAACTAACTAAATAAATACAATAAATACCCGCCCCCCAAAAAAGTCACATTGGTTTTAGCATTGATTATGGCATGCATTCGCCATGGCATCAAAACGATAAGGATCTACAATGTCACAATATTTATTCCAATTACAAAGTCTCATCTGTGGTGGCCAATCCATGCATGGACATTTCAGTGTAAGATGCACTTATAGGGGTCATATAATGCCAATTTTCACATGCTAATATGATTCCTTAGGGTTTTTAGGCTCTTTTTAAAACTCTCTGTTCTGCATACTTCCCCTATACATCTTCAAGAGTTCTGCTGACCCCCGCCACTCTTGTCCGAGGCACTCTCAGAGGATGTTTCCTTAGCTGTATTCATAGTCCTAGACAGTTTGTGTACATCCCTTTAATGCTACCTTCAAATGCCATCTGAAATTTCCTAAATCCCACTTCTTAAGTCATAAAATATATTTATATATACATACGTAAATATGCTGTACATGTGTTATTGCTGCGTGAGCCAGTGAAGTAGATCGCAGGAGTCGAGGTGTGCAAAACAATAATTCTTTCGTTCTTTAATCATAAACATAAAGGGCTCAACGGGAGACGAGAAGAATAGCATACCCACAGGTAACACTTAACATTAACTCAAAAGACAGGATATAAGTACACAATGAACTAATGACATAATGACAACAGCTGGGGAAACACAGATGGTAATGAATTAACTAATAATCACATAAATGACAGGAAATTCAAATAACGGCATAACGGGAAAACATAACTAAAAACAGGAGGACAGGAAAAGGAATCAAAACAAACAATGAATGTAACATTACCGCCCCCTCCCAGCAAGGCACAAACTTGTGCCATAGACAAATAAAAACAAAAACACATATGACACCAATTGGGGAGAGGGAGCGAGCGCCCTGGAGGCAGGACGAGGAAGCAGAGACATGGACTGCCTCCAGGGTGTATCTTGAGTTACGAGAAGCCATGGCGGATCGGGAGCCCTGGGAGGCAATAGTGGATTGGGAGGCATGGCGGATTGGTAGCCCCAGGAGGACATGGCGGATCAGAAGCCACAGGAGGGCATGGTGGATCTGGGGCCTTGGGATCTACAGGGGTCCAATCCCAAACTCCCCTGGCCATACAAACAATGAACGTAACAACATGACTGCAATGGCAACAGAAAGCAATAGATGTTTTGGGAGAAACAAATTAAACCTAAAAATAAAGCAAACACAACTAATACTTCTGCAATAGTTGTATCCTTAATATTACTGATAAATCCTTATCACCTTTTACTGCCCGTAATAAAAAGAACAGGACCTATAAAAAGAACTTTGTTACACACTTGCTCTCATCTCATTACAGGCAGCTTCCAGCCTCACTTCTGCCAGAACGCAGGTAGCAGTTGCACGCACTCAGACCCCGCCTCGGACCGGCTTAGAGACGCCCGGGCCGGGTCCTGAGGACAGGGTTTTACCGCCCGTACTTCATAGTGCCCAAGAAAGGTGGCGGGTTACGAACGATCCTGTATCTGCGAATCTTGAAGCCCTTCACAGGCTTCAGTTCAAGATGTTAACGCCGAAATGCATTTTTCCATGCATCCGTCCCCAGGATTGGTTTGTAGGAAAGATCTTCTGACTCAGAGACGGGGCACCCTTTGGCACCTGCGCCCAGATTTGTGGAAGCTCCACGTCTGACCCCTGGATGGGACGCGGAGGTTCTAAGTGACCTACCCCAAGCGGTAGTTGACACGATTTCCTCTGCGAGAGCACCTTCTACAAGCGCTGCCTACTTGTAGTAGGCAGAAATGGAAACTGTTTGTCGAGTGGTGTTCCTCTCAGCGAGAGGACCCCCGGAGATGCCTGATTAGAGTTGTGCTTCTCTTCTTGCAGCAAGGGCTGGAGCGAAGGCTGTCTCCCTTCACCCTTAAAGTCTATGTGGCTGCCATCGCTGCAAACCACAATCTTGTCGATGGCAGGTCCGTGGGTAAGCGTGGGGAATGCCGTCTCCAAGCAGAGGTTGGCCCACTGGATAGTGGATGCTATCACCCTGGCTTACCAAGCACAAGGTGTGCCCTGCCCCCTCAGAGTACGGGCTCACTTGATGAGAAGTGTAGCTTCGTCCTGGGCGTTAGCACGCGGCACCTCGCTGGCAGACATCTGTAGAGCTGCGGGTTGGGCGACCCCTAACAAGTTCGCTAGGTTCTATAGCCTTTGTGTTGAACCAGTATCCTCCCGAGTTCTCACCTCGAACAGAGCTGAAGAGCCAGAGTATGACCTGTTCGGTCGGCTTGGCTAAGTTATATCTCCAGAGAGTCCTTATTGGTAGACCCTGTTGAGTTCCTCCGTTCCCCACGGACCTCGACGCGAGGTATCCTTGAGAACGGCTAGAGGGCTGAGAGCCCTGGGTTTTCCTTGAGAATTACTCAGGTGTATTCATGGTAAAAAAAAAAAATCAAGGTAACACTTTAGAATAGCGGATGCTTGTAAGTCATGATGAAATGTTAATCTACAAAACATTCACAAATGATTAATAAGTGATTATTATGTTTAGTTAATTATTAGTTAATAGTTAAGTCATTTACAAGTTGTGATATGTTGAAAAGCACAAAAACAATTTTTTTAATTAATAAAGTGTGTAAACGCTTTGTCTCATTAGGACAGATGATTGTGTTCTTTGTGGAGTTTTACCCTCAACTGAAGTTCACATGAGGTGCACAGTGCTAAAATACTCCATGTGTTTACCATCTTTACCCAACATATTGTCTGTCCTAATGAGACAAAGGGTTTACACACTTTATTAACTAAAAAAAACAACCTTTTTTTTGCGCTTTTCAACGTATCACAACTTGCAAATTAATTAACTAAACATAATAATCACTTATTAATCATTTGTGAATTTTTTTTTTAGATGAACATTTCATCATTAACTAATCACTTAAAAATGACTTACAACGGGACGTTTTTCTAAAGTGTTACCGTCAGGTCTGCTGAAGTGATAAAACTCATTTTGAGAAAACAGATTTAAAAGCATGTGTTAGAGAAAGAGAAACATTGTCTTTGCCTGTAGTGCCAGTAATCTGTGGAACCAAATATGTGTTTTCAGATTTTCCGAAAGATGACTTTGTCCATTGCCTGTCACAAGCAAGAGTAAGGCGACAGGTATGGAGGCTGAAGCTGAACGCTGGTGATAATGTCACTGATAAAGTGACCTCAGATGCTGTGTTAAAGGAGGTGAGCAATATTTATCACCAAACATGTGAGGAGAGGAGCATCCAGGTTCTTTGGTGTATGTCCTTGTGAAATCACTTCTAAATGAACCTATATATTCTGTTCCCTTTAAATATTTCTCTCTCTCTCTCTGTGACCTAGTAGATTACATCTTTATAGGCTTCTAACACCAGTCTGTCTGATGCTGGTCTGTCTTCAGGTCCAGAAGAAACTCCAAGAGCAGGGAATGGCAGCGGATGTGAAGGTCTCATGGCAGGAGCAGCCCAATGGAATGGTCTTCCAGAAATTAAAAAAGCAACATTTTCGATCGAAGTGTTGACCGTGTTGGGGTATAATTAACACCCCTGTTGACCCACTTTAGTTGAAGCAGAAAGCCTTTATAGCAGATTGTCAAACACTTTAATATGTATAACATGAGAACTTAAAAATGAAAAGACGTGAGAAACCTGTTTCACCCTCACAAAAGTTTTAGGGGAGAAAAACAACAACAAAAGAGAGAGACAGAAGACACGAGAATTAACAGCAAAATCATGTTGATCATTCAGAGGCCTTCATGTATCAAATAGGGTTAATATACAAAAAAAATAAACAATTCTAAAATGAAACAATGTTTGTGACATTGATCAAAGCCTATATTCACTCACTGCTGTTCATTCACTAGTTCATCATTTAATGATTTATGTGAACAATTCTGAACTGAAGCTTCTCCAAGACATGTGATGGATAGTTTCCCTTGTAAATCACCCCCTTTTTTCATCTTATTTGGTCTGCATTTGTGTAAAAACATATTTGATGTGCATCATTAGCTGAGCAAATCTTCCACACCATGTATTTCTGTTGTCTGCTGTTAATGATGCTGATTTAAATATGCAAAAGAAAATGGGTGTCCATTCAGTCCTCATTCATGTTACAATATGCTTCAAAACATATGTAGACACAATGATTTAACAGAGGATGAGAGGAGCTCACAAACCCAATCCGACCTCAACAGTGATGGAACCCAGACTGATGCATCTCGTTGTGTTTTCAGGTGAGTGGGTTGTGTTTGTGTGAATGTTTTAAAGAATATCAGAAACTTTTTTTATCAGAAAGTATTTCTCTGTTTTAGGGCTGTCTATAACCTCAGTGCTCAAATGCAGATCATTTGAAAGATTTCTTATGAACATGCATCTGTTTCCTCTAAACAGGGGTTTTCTCAGTTATTCTGTGCGACTTGAGTAGGCTCCCCGAGTATATTCTGATTCGAGAGCATAAAACATGGAACGAGGCTCAAAACTTCTGCTTGAGAAACTATATTGACTTGGCCACTGTCCAGACGGATGAAGAGTGGGGTGAAATAAACAAGTTAAGAGCTAATTATCTGTCCAACACTTGGATTGGACTCTATGACGATGTGAACAGCTGGCGCTGGTCTTTTCAAGATGAACGCCTCACATACACAAGATGGGATGAGAATCAGCCAGATAATTATGAAGGAGACCAAGATTGTGTGATGCTTCATTCAGATGGGTATTGGCGCGACAAAAGCTGCAATCTTAAATGTATCGTTATTTGTAAAAGTGGTAAGACTCATACACTTTTACATATGCTCCATATTTTCACTATTTTCTATAAGGAAAATGGTTTATGTCAAAAATAGATGAAGCAATATAACATATAGAAGTACCCATCAGACAGTCTTGGAATCACTCTGATCCGTACTTAATTGTAAAACTACTTGAAATATTGGAAAAACGTATTATTTCTTGAAATTTGTATTGTATCGTAATGTGGATGCAAAGTTAGAATTAACGTTAAATATTATTTCTGTTCTATTATTTCTAGTAGTTTTTTTTTTTTTTTTCTTTTTTTTTTTGCTTTGTTTTTTGCATGTCACTACAATTATTTGTAACAAATCTAATGTAATTTTATTTAAAAAAATCCCAAAATACATCAGAAATAACACAATAAAAAGTAGATTTAAATTATAAAATGTCATGCATATTTTACATTTGTACTCTCTGAGAAGAGACCTTTTCAGTGTTTATCTTATTATTCATTATATCCTGTTTTTGAACACAAAAGGGGCTTGTTCCATTTAAGAATGTTTCGCAAATAAGCCAGGCTTATTTCAGTCAGCTTATCTTATTTTGAACCAAATCAACTTACAACAAGTCAGGCTTAGCTGGTGTAAACCTAGCTTATTTTGTAAACTTGTTTTATGGAACAGGCCTCAGGTGTGCTTAAAAAAAGATGCTATTAACACAGAGTACAAATAGTGTTTGTACCAAGTGTAAAAAACAACAAATACAGTAGCATCTTGCTTTACCTTAGGTGTACATACAGTAGATTGTAGTACATACTGTATTTGTACTGTAGGTATATTTCTGAGCAATAGTGTTAAGTTGATGTGTAGTCATGTGGATGTTTCTCAGATCAAGGGCCGGTCCTATTTGCCAATAAGGAGATGTCTTGGAAACAAGCTCAGCATTACTGTAGAAAAAACTACATAGACTTATACACGGTCAAGACCGAGAATGAGAGTGAACAGCTAAACATGATGACCAGTAATTATGGGACTTGTACCTGGATTGGTCTGTACAGAGATTCGTGGAAGTGGTCCGATCAAACCACCACAAGCTCTTCTCTCAGATGGGCTCCAAAACAGCCAGATAATTACTTTGGCAGTGAAATCTGCGCTGCTGTTGATGAGGAAGGTCAGATGGCTGATGAGCTCTGCTCAAACAAGTTTTTCTTCTTTTGCAAAAGTCCATGTAAGTATTATTATTTTAGAGCATTTTGTGTTTGTTTCTTGGTTCTAATTTTAAACCAGTCAAAACTCATCTCCTAAAAATGTATGGACCTCTACAGAATATGATTAATTTCTTGGTCTGTTTCTCATTGCTCATTCTTATGGGATTTGAATAGCACTAAGAATTACAGTTACAGTGTGAGCATCATCCAGACACAAATAATTCCTCAAACGGGTTGTGTTTTGCATGGGCAAACAACCCTTGTTTTCTGCAAATAAGTGTAGACATTTCTTTAATGCAAGACTGCACAGGTGAATAGTGTAAAACGTCTCAGGTTATGTATATAACCCTGCTCCTTGAAGGAACGAGGCGCTGCATCAACGAGACGCTTTGGGAACGCCCTCAGCGTGACAGCTCTGAATCGTGTGTGAAATCAGCCAATGATGAGTTGGGATGTCATGGCGGGTGACTTCAGTAGCCAGGAAGCATATAAGCGCATGGAAAACGCTGGCCAGATAGCTCCTGTCATGAAGCGGAGCGCCGGCAGGGGATGCCAAAAAGTGTGGTTTCGAGATGCAGCATCTCGTTCCTTCAAGGAACAGGGTTATATACATAACCTGAGAAGTTCCTTTTCAGGAACTCGAGCTGCATCGACGAGACGCTTTGGGAACGAGATGCCCATGCCTTTAGACTTTTAAATCCCTACCTAGTGTGTGTTTGTACACATCTAGGACGAGAGAAGAGAGGAGCTCGTAGCTCGAAGATCGAATCCATAAAATCGGGCCACCCAGCAGCTTTGCAAATGTCGGCCATGGAGACCCCTGCTAGCAGGGTCTTCGAGGCCCCCACACCGCGTGTCGAGTGCGCTCTGACTCCTAGCCTCGGCGGGAGTCCAGAGGACTCATACGACAGGTTGATGGCATCCACTATCCAACGGCTTAAAGTCTGTTTGGTCGCTAGGAGCCCCTTCTTGGGGGGACCAAAACAAACAAGCACCTGCTCTGACTTTTTCCACATGGCAGCTCTGCTCGCACTGGACACACACAATTTAGCTTCTGCTGACCAGGCTCCCTGAGGGGAGGTGGGTTGAAGGCCTGTAGTACTACTGGCTGAGGTGTGACCGTAGGTATCTTAGGGCTGTTACCCGCTCGCGGGTACAGGAAGGCTTTTGCCATGCCGGGCGCAAAGTCGAGATGTGTGGGGGCCACTGAAAGGCCCTCTGAAATCTCCTCTATGGGCTCAAAAGGAGGCCCACAGAGGGCTTCTAACAGAACAGCCAGGTCCCAGGAGGGCACCCGGGGCCGTACTGGCGGCCTTAACCATAGCGCACCGCGGAGGAAGTGTATGACCAGGGGTTCTTTACCAACTGGAGTGGTAGGCTGATATAGCCGCCACGTAAACCTTCAAGGTGGATTGAGTGACCCCAGTAGCGAACCTAGCCTTCAAGAACTCTATTATTGTACCAACTGGGCAGTTAACTGGATCTTGCTGGCATTCTTTACACCACAGTGAATAATTTCCATTTAAGGCCATAAAGCTTTCTCATAGATAGAGCTCTGGATTGGAAAAGAGTCTCTACCACCTCGGTTGAGAGGCCCGTGGCTATGAGTTGTGCCCCCTCAGGGGCCACACTCTCAAACTCCACAACTCCGGACAGGGTTAACTATTATGCCCCCTGCTTGTGAAAGAAGATCCCTCCTGATTGGTATCTCCCACGGAGAGCCGTCCAGAAGGGATATGAGGTCTGAGAACCACACTCGGCTTGGACAGAACGGTGCTACAAGCAGTAGACTGACCTCGTCCTGGCAGACTCTAGCCAGATTTCCAGGGAGTAGAGCGATCGAGGGAAAGGCGTACAGAGGAAGCCTCGGCCATGTCTGTACCATGGCATCCAGTCCCAGAGGAGCTGGATGAACTAGAGAGTACCAGAGGGGACATTGCGCGATCTCTCGAAATGCGAAGAGGTCCACCTGTGGAAAATACCTGTGGTATTTTCTCCAAATCTGCTCCACCACTTCTGGGTGAAGGATCCATTCCCCGGGCCTCGGCCCCTGTCTCGACAGGATGTCTGCTCCTACGTTTAGATGCCCGGGAATATAGGCGGCTCTCAGTGAGAGGGACCTCTTCCGGGCCCACACAAAGATGTGGTGTGCCAGCTTGTACTAGGGGCGCGACCACAGACCTCCTTGGTGGTTGATGTAAGAGACAACAGAAGTGTTGTTGGTGCGCACCAACACATGTTGATCTCTTACGTGTGTGAAGAAGT
The DNA here is from genome assembly GCA_032361165.1 of Enteromius paludinosus. Taxonomy (NCBI): domain Eukaryota; kingdom Metazoa; phylum Chordata; class Actinopteri; order Cypriniformes; family Cyprinidae; genus Enteromius; species Enteromius paludinosus. Next base: position 661,327 of record JAUMHQ010000059.1, read on the forward strand.
GTTTCAGTGCTCGAAAAACTGCTAACATTTCTAGACAGTTGATGTGCCACCCTAGATGGTGACCTCTCCACAGACCTCGGGCTGAGCGACTACCCGTGACCGCTTCCCAACCAGTGAGGGATGCATCCGTCACTAGCGATATGCGGCGAGCAGGATCTCCCAACACTGGGCCCTGATTTAGGAACGAAGGTTTCCTCCACATGTCTAAGGCACGTAAGGCTCGGCGTGACACATTGACCATGTGAAGGGGATTTCCTCTCAAGGATATGCCATTGTTCCTAAGCCACCACTGTAGGGGTCTCATGTACAACAGGCCAATAGGTATAGCATAAGTATGGGAAAAGTACCTGGTACCTGGTCCTTTTTTTAGTACCACCTCAGCCGAGATTCCAAGCCCGTTACCAAAACGGGACATGTAAACGCTGCTGGTCACTGATTGGCTGGAGAAAATCGAATGGTTTTGAATGAAGAATGAAGAACACCATTCCGTCGATATGCTCCATTGTTGTGTGTTTGTTTGTGGCACGTTTATGATGATGTCACGGCAGTAGAGGCGGTGCAAATATAACGACACATGAATAATCCCGCCCACTCTAAAGCGGTACTAAACTGAATGCAAACCGAGTGTTTGGTCTCTAGGCCGGGACTCGAACCACAGGATACCAGCACCTGCATTAAGTAAATGGACCACTTGTGCGTGTGAGAAGACGTGCGGAATTCTGCCTTCCCCTAGGAGGTCTAAACAGACACAATAACATGATAACAATGCATATGGAATATTGGAGGTGACTGAACCCTCATAAAGCAAACTGCTGGGGAACATGTTTTTCTATTTTTTTTACCATGAATACCACATGAGATCCTCAAAGGTATAACTCAAGGGGTCCCAGCCCTCTAGCCGTTCTCAGGGATTCATCACATCGATTGCCTGGCGCCAGATGCTCCGGAAACTTCCAGCTGCCGAGGGGAGTGGAGGAACTCCACAGGGTCTACTAATGAGGACACTCTGGAGAATATCGTTGCCAAGCCAATCAACCAGGTCCTGCTCCGGTTCTTCAGCTATTTGAACATGGGAGGATACCGGTTCAACACGAAGGCTATAAAACCTAGCGAACGTGTTTGGGGTCGCCCAACCCCCTGCTCTGCAAATGTCTGCCAGGGAGGTGCCGCGTGCTAATGCCCAGGACGAAGCTCCACTTATTGTTTAAGTGAGCCCGTGCACTGAGGGTGACAGTGGTGGGGCAGCAAGGGGGAACGCAGGGAGTGCGTGCAACTCTTACCTGCGTTCCGGCAGTATTGAGGCTGGAAGTCAGTGGGGTCATCCTCCCAGCTCTCGACCTGCTGCCTGTAATGAGAGGAGAGTGAGTGTGTAACAAGGCTCTTTTTACAGGTTTGTCCACAACACCTCGTCTCAGGGGACCCAGAGATAGAGAAATATTCTCTTTTTCTAGAGTTTGGGTACCACTGACCATGAGGCCAGTGGCAGTTGAAAACAAAACAAAAGATTCTCCCCCCGGCCCTCCTCCAGGGGAGGGAGTGGTGCATTCACCATCTCCCGAAGACCAGGCTCCCCCATCCCTGGGTTGCACTTCCTCTTTCCATCCGGTTTTGCAGGGGCATGGACGGGCTGGGCAGGCGCCCGACTGCCGGCTCCTCGACACTGGGTCTTGTCCGCATCTCGCATGTCAGCCAGACACAGCCACAGATGGCGCTCTTGGACCATCATTGTGGACATCGCACGGACCAGAGCCCGTGCCACAACCTTCGTCGCACGTAGCGTGAGGTCCGTTGCGGTACGGAGTTCTGAAAGAACTTCCGGGTCGTGACCACCCTCGTGCAGGGCCTTCAGTGCCTTGGCCTGATGGACCTGCAGCAACGCCATAGCGTGCATGGAAGAGGCAGCCTCTCCGCAGGCCTTGTACGCATCACTGATGAGACTCGATGAATGCTTACAGGCACGGGAAGGGAGTGACGGGTTACCCTGGCAGGAGTTAGAGGCCTGAGGACACAATTGCATTGCAACAGACCTCTCCACCTGGGGGACCCCCGTGTAGCCCCTGGCTGCGCCACTGTGAAGGGTGGTGAAGGAGGACGACCCACTTGACCGTTTCCGGGCAGTGAAAGGTGCCCTCCACGATTGAGTGAGCTCATCATGCACCTCCGGGTAGAACAGCACCGGGGTGGGACTCTGTGTACCAGTCATCCAACGAGAGGGCTCGGGACGAGATGGAGGATTCCACTCAATCCCGACCCCCCTGGCGGCCTGGGAAAGCAAAGTCACAAGCTCCGGATCAGCGTCGGGTGCAATGGTACGCCCAGTGGACGCCACACTAGCCTCCGTTTCATCTCCGGAGCTGAACTCTCCTTCCAATGCAACGACTGACATGTGGTCGTCGGGGGGAGCACCAAAGGCGACTTCCGGGACCTTCTCCAGTGGACCGTAATGCCCCAATGGTAACTCCACCTGTGTCGGAATGCAGGTGACAGGAGGTGCTCTACAAAGATCGTTGAGCCTGGTCCACAACTCCGAGATGGTCATCTTGCCGCAAGCGGAACATGACTCATCCACGAACGCTGCCTTAGCGTACTCGAGGCCCAGGCACGTAAGACAGTGTTTGTGACTGTCCGCCGGTTCCAGGTACGACCACACCCCAAGAATGCACGGGTGGTAGGACATCCTTGAAAGGACGCATCTTTAAAAATACGTAACACCCGTAAGCCTGTCTCTTTAGGCTTTGCTCTTTTAGATAAAGGCTGAAGCACACAGGGGAGATGGACACTTGGTTCATAAAAGCAGATGGTGCAATACTAATGTGACCACCACTCGACTGGAACCACCACCGCTGAATCGCTGTGACACCAGCCTTCTCCATCAGGTAAGCAGATTTAGGAATGCCCTGGAACTGTTGCATGTAGCTCGGCTCCGAAGTGAAAAGCTAATGAACGCTTAATCCGCTGACCTACTTATACTCGCGCTGCCATTAGGTGCAGCTGGATATTAGTCAGTGGATGCCAATTTCATTGGTGTGTTTCTATACACGCAGAGTAGATTTGCCATCTCGAAGCGAGATTCCTATTCGTCGGTCACCGGCGTGACTCGGAGTGACCAACTGAAAGGGAACCATATTTTCTATCCACTTAGATAAAAAAAACAAAAAAAAACTGTAATTTATTGCCTTAAAACATTATTACTGTAATTTTAAAATATCACGATAATCCTACCTGGTCTCATGGCATAAAAGTACCTTGGTGCACTTTTTAGCAATATATATATATATGAAAATATGTACCAACGAGTACATAGATGTACATAGAATAAATGAACACTAGAGGCAGTAAATTCTGAAACTTTTTTCTTTTCACACAAATTTACAGAGCTCGGTTAATAAAACACAATCCTGTTCAATCCGGTTCAATCCTGTGCAACTACAGTTTATCAAAACACTTCACATCTGTGTAAAAGGTAGTTTAGATGACATGGTTGCATCAACAGATGTGTTTTTATATAAGTTTTGCACTTGTTAACACTATTGGTGTCACATCGTCACCTACACCTGAACCTGGATCAGTCGACAACACAGGTCCATCAGCTACCCCTGAATCAACCGTAATCACACGATCTCAATCACCTGAATACTAACACCTGTTTCCCATCATTAGCACTCCATATAATCTCTCTCAACCAGGCACTCGATGGCTGAGCTCAAGTTCGTTTCCTGAAAATGCTACTACAAGCACTCAGAGATACTTACCTGTTATTCTGCCTACCTGATCGTTTTGTGCTACTGAGCATTCAACTTACCACTTGCGGGAGTTTAATATCTGTCTGCCTGCCTGTCTGCCTGCCTGAGTCTGTTTGCCAGAACCATCTGAGAGACTGAGTGTCACTATTATATCTCTTTATACTGGATGGCTGCATTGCCCCTGTCAGCCTGTGAAATACCCACCTGAATTACTCACCTGAGTTGACTTACCTGCACGTCCTGCTTTACTCTGTTGAAGTTTGCTGTGTTTAAGTAAATATTCACTTGTTACACTTCAACCCTTGTCTCTGAGGTTGACTGAGCGTGACTGTTTCCAACATGACAGAGCATTAATGTTTAGCAACGGTTCATGGACATTTCAATTCTGAACCACTGCAATACATATCAAAATAATACAATGTGCCAGGGTTTATGTATTAAACCTGAGTTTTAGCATCACTCAGTGGACATTTCTCCTTGAAACAGTGGCGAAACATGCAGTAAGGTGTTGCAAAAAAGTGCACAGAGGTACATATTTTAATGAGACCAGATTGAAATAATCACAGTAGGATTACTAAAGGTGACTTTGTATAATTGTTTTAATTTGTATGCATTTTCTTAATGTATATTACACAGTTAAAGTAAGGAGACAGGTATTGAGACTGGAGGTTAAAGCAGGTGAAAATGTCAATGATCAAGTGACTGCAGAATCTGTGTTGAAGAAGGTGAGCCATATTTATCACCACACCTATAGCTCTGTTTTATTTTCTTGCTATCCCTTGTGTCCTGTTGAGATGAGCTTCCAGGTTCTTTGGTGCCTGTCTTTTTGAAATCACTTCTAAATGAACCTATGTATTCTGTTCCCTTCTTTGAATGTCCCTTTGTGACCCAGTGGATAATTTAAAGCTTTATGACCTTGTACTCTATACATCAGCCTGTCTGACGCTGGTCTGTCTTCAGGTCCAGAAGAAACTCCAAGAGCAGGGAATGGCAGTGGATATGAAGGTCTCCTGGCAGGAGCAGCCCAATGGAATGGTCTTTCAGAAATTAAACGAGGATCGTTATAGAAGGACAGAAGACAATAATATTAATAATAACTAAAACAAAGTAACATTTTTATCTTATATTGGGGGGAAACATGTTTGAATCACTTTAATCACTAGAATCATTTAAGCACATTTGTAACAGTTCATTATAAAGCAGTTATTACAGTAATGAAAGTTATTATAGTTGATTATAGATAAATTACACATTTATTTTCTATTCATGATCATGAATTGCCTTTTCATTTAAAAGGCTATTTAATTACCCCCCTCATCAGAACACTCTGTTTGAATAGACGTGGAGGATGATAGAGTCAAAAGTAAGTGCCCACTGCGGTGACTGGATAATATTTGTGTACGCTTAACATTCTACGCTCTTCACAGATTCTATGGATACTCAAATACTCAGTATATGGATTATAATATGTTGAGTCACCGAATAACCCAAGTAAACAAAGACTTTCTAAGCATGAAAAAGGACTTCTGCTTTCTCGTTGTCCATTTGATAAAATCCAACATGAAGGTTTACACAGTGGTGTGTGGATGAAAGCCCGCCCACTGTACCACGCTGAGGGAGAGCTGAGGACTCTTAGAAATTAATAGACTTATTCTTTGATAGCCATTCTTACATAGTTGTCTGAACTTTTTGCCTGTCCTGTTGCATTTCACTCTCTCTGCCCTACTACTGCTGAATCCTGCCGGTCCCTCAGCTCATCCTTGGCTGTCTGTCTATGGAGCAGAGTCGCAGCGGGCCTGTCAGTCTCCTGTTCCATTAATGTTGGAAGATCCCCGGTCTCCACTTCCAATCTCCAAGATCCAGACTCTGCCTTGGCCCGTTGACCCAGTAGCTCCACCATGACCCCAAGCCATCCACCAGCTCCCCTCTGCACCCCTCTTCGTTGATCCTCAAAAATCCGTTGCCTCAGGACTCCACTCCTCCAGCTGATCTGTCAGGCACATTCCTAGGGTAACCATACAAGAAATCTTTACAGGACACACATTACCAGGATGGCTATATGCCTTAAATATCCAGGATTTGTCTGTTTAGCAGATCAATCGTAGTGTGACATTATTTCATGAGGGATATAGAGTGAAGAGCAGATGACTCCTTATGCTGACTTTGGTGTCATAGGTGTACAGCTTCAAGATGAACATATGAATAAACACATGTGCGTACTCATATCACTTTGATCATTCTAATATTCTCACACGCAATGCACCATGATTGGAAATATAAAAATCACGACCTTCTGGATCCCCACCTCCATTTCGGTCACCTGAACCATCTGTTTTGTTACTCCCAACAAGTCACATATTGCCGTTTGGTCAGGACGTCACTTTGATGTCACTTTTGATGTACAGGGTATCTCTTCAGTGTAATTTTTCGACATGTATGTCCTCTGTTGCTTTAAATAAGAAACTTTCAATTTACACTTTATACTTTTTTAAAGACGCAGCCCAACACCTGCCCTTAAACTTACTTTTTATTAATAAAACACAAAATATAACAGACAGATACAACTACCGTCAGTATTTATCTAAAAAGGATTGATATTCCAAGTCTTTCGAGGCAAAAAGATGGATTTTTGAGAGGAATAGATGGGATTAACGTCTCTTTTCGTCCTTTCACAGTTCAGATTTTATACGTCACAGTCTTTGGTGTCTCTTATCAGGATATTTCTGATTCTGTTTTGAAACCCTTGCTTTTGAGTCTGGTCATTAGAAAAATTAAATCTCTTAAACTGATCTATACAAAGACTGAACCCCTTAAAAGATTTACCTGAGCATATGCATTCCCATGCAAATGTTTGCATTGGTTCTCTGTAGTACGTCTATTGTATTTGTGTAAATGCATTTGTTGTGCATCATTAGTTCAGCAAATGATGAATAGCTATGAACCTATTAACCCTTAATGATACTGCCTTCACATGCAAAATGCAAAGCAGCTGAAAGTTGACCAAAGTTGAAAAGTGTACCGAGTTTGTGTTTGTTTACACCTGCTCTTTAGTTAGTCTTTAGTCTACTACAAAACAGAAGTTTGATCTGGTCAGTGATAGAGTACATATTTTATTTTCAGTGCTATAAGAACACAGAACCGTTGTGTAACTGTTGCTTGAAATATGTTTCCCTACTAAATACTCAGTAGCCAGTTTGGTGGCTTCTGGCCAGGTTTGGAAGAATCAAACTCAGTCCAGGGTTTTTGGTGCCATAAGAAGAGACTTTATTACATAGCAATAAAGCCGAGAGCCTCTGCAGAGAGATCTCCCGATGTCTTTCCGCATTGTCTTTTTATACAGTTTTTAAGGCGTGTTCTATACAGCTAATGCACACATTGTACATGATCTAATTTTTATGTTCTGTGTCTACACAGGCCTCTTTGTTTACATTTATGGCCATGCAGCTAAAAACTGGCCATG
>JAUMHQ010000059.1:668629-682541 GCA_032361165.1 Enteromius paludinosus
TGATTTTGTAATAAAAGCCTCTCCGAGGCAATTGCCACTCCCACTGTGTCTGTCGTTGGCTCCCCCGCGTGACAATACACAATTTTATATATATATATATATATCATATTTTTTATTTATTTATTTTTATCAAAGGGGTTTGGTTGAAATACGGTAAATCCCTCATTTATATGTCCATAAAGCAAGATTTAGTAAAACTAAGTAAACTACAATGTGTGATTTTCCACAGTCAAGAAGAACAGGCAGGTGGTCCGAGTGCAGGTGAAATCCGCTGAGAATGTGAATGAAGCTAAACTGAAGGCACTCATCTTAAACAAGGTAAACTTCACAATACTTGCGTGGCTAAAACTATTTGTGAAACATACAGCAAACTGAAAATAAAATATTTGTCCGCTTTTGATGGGCTGTTTAAATACAGGTGTTAAAAATATGATTTAGATTAGATTTCCTTTGTGAACAAAACCAAAGTCTCAGGTCAGTCAGTCTTTACACAATGCTTTGTTTTTGGATTTTTTTTAGATTTCTCTTAAGTAAGAGATGTTCATTCTGAGCTGAAATGTGTGTGGGATTCACTCTCAGAGTAATGGAAGGCAGTTTCTGTGTTTAGTTCCAGCAGATGCTGAGCGGTGAGGACGTCACAATGATGTGGAGGACACAACCCAACGGGAGAGTCTTCCAGAAGAAGTGGACTGTTCCGAAACGTAGTGAAGCAAACACTTCTCTTGTTTGTCCTTAATGCAGTTAATTCTTGGTTACAAGCATCTGAATTATTACAGAAGATTAAAAATGGTTACTTCTTAAAATGTGTTACGTATATTGTTACGTATATATTTTGCATTTATTAATTTAGTCAGCAGTTTTGTAGAAATGGAAGCATGTTTTAGCATTGTAATTATTTTACTGCTATATTTGCCAATCCTTAAGAATGAATTAGGATCATTAGGCCATCTCCGTAAAGCAAGCTTCATCAAATCTTACCCTAGAGGTCCAATGCACTGCAGAGTTTGGATCTAACCCTAATCAAACTCACCTGAACATGTTAATCAGTGTATAAGGATTATTAGAAATACTAATACCTACTTCCCGTGGTGCAATACACCAAAAAGTGGGTAGTACCATAGTTAGTTTGGGTACTACTAAATAGCTTCTGGGGTTCATCCAGCTCCATCAATGATTATACATGTTTCTCACCATCATAACACACAAAATAATAAGGCTTTTATTCATCTGAAACCATACTTAACTAATACTCAAAATGACTTTTGATCCCTGTTGTTTTCATTGATCAAATATAATGCAGTGACCCATATGTTAATAACTGAAATAAAACAATCATGTTGTGGCCATATTTTTTATTCACTAAAAAGTGCAATAAGGAAAATAGATATAGATATATATTAGTGCATCTCTATTTTATTATGATATGTGAATAATTTGATAAAATTATTGGTTAAAATTTGTATATTTACAACAAATTGTCTTGTATTGTGATTTGTGGTTATGACTGGGGTTTTTTATGTAATAAAGTATTTAAAGTACTTTTGATGCTCTTGTGTTCAGATAAATGTTGTCTTAGCACCACTGATATACTACTATAGTTATATATTATACACTTATAAATTAACACATATAGATTATATATTTTCTGATTTCACTTTTAAAGTAATTATGATTTAATACTTGGAAAATTAAGTTTTTTTATTTCAGTAAATCTTAAGTAACAAAGCATGACAGAATAATTTTAAAATGCAATAATTTTGAGGTAAAAATCTCAATGAATCCTTTTGGAGGGCGCCGAGTCTGATCTTATAATGAACTCTTGACCATGTAAAGCTGCTCTCAGTCCTGTTCCTGACCTGTTCCAAAAGTTCTGTGTGCATTTTATAGTTTTATTTTTTTGCGAAATAAACAATTTCGTTTTTCACTATTCATGCATGAATGTTGTTCGCAACTGACATAAAAGAAAACACATGCAAGGTCTGAAGTAAAAATATGGTACAGAAGCTAGTTAGCATAGAAAATAACACATCTGTAGCAAAATTCATATTTTAAGATGAGAAGTGTGTGAATATTAACTGTCAGGCGTCGAAAGTGAGTTTTGATTAACTTGTAGATTTCTGCTGCTTGAACTCAAACTGTTTCGGAGCATTCAGTCTGATTTGGAGAACTGCTTAATATAAATATATATTTATTTATTTATTTATTATTCGTTCATAAACCAGACATTAACGTTCTTGGCTCTTGATTGCTGATAATAACATTGTAAATAATGTTCAGTTTGTTTGTTTGTGTTTAGCTTAAAATCTCCTGAAAAGAGTTAACTAAATTAAGTTTTCTGGCAGGATTTAAAACAAGAAATAATTTAAAAAATAATAGGAAAACAGCTAATAGTTAAGAACTTGTTAACCTGGAATGACCTATTCTACAGCAGGAATAACTAATCTGGCCCCATTGGTTGGAAAATAATGCTCAGTTTCACTTGATAAGACCTCAATATATTGTTGAGAGTCACAGGTACTGATTTTGGGTTGCCTGTTTTTCCTCCCAAAGCAGTAGTTTCTGCTTAATCACATTAAATAACCCGGCCAAATGTAAAACGATTTCCATCCTGACCACACTAATTTCCATCCTGACCTTGACAAGGACACTTTATTCAAAAGACAAGAAGCAAATAATATCTAATCATGCCAAACCAGTCGAGTTAGGGAAATGTCAATCCAAAACATACTGATAAAACTTCATGATCTTTGACGGTGTTAAACGATTTGATTAAAACACATATCTTTCATGTCTATCATATATAGCTGAACATATATATCTTCTGCAACTCAATCACTAGAATATGCCACCAATAGGTGTGAATCTTAATTAACATCACAATTCCGATTCTTGATGCATGATGCATCTTTTTCTACAATTCAGAAATTCTGAGGTATAAAAGTTATTTTTATACCTCTGGTGCGGCCTGTTATATACTTTCCTAACTGCATATAAAATGTACATTATTGTGAGTGCTAACACTATGAATGAATATTTGGCACAAAAAGTGTGTTACGGTTTAATTTTCAGTGCTCATATCAGGGCTGCATGATATTGCATGCGATAGTCATGCACATCTCATCAGTAAACCGGTTTAAGGTTAATAAACAGAACTGCACTTATGTTGCTGAAGAGCATTGTAGCCAGACCTTCTTCTCTCTGTTTATGTCTATATGTTCGGCACAAAGCTTTCGCTTTGGTACGCATTAAAAACTGAATGATTTGTTGGACTAATCTTATTCCATTAGGCAAGCGAAAGAGCTTCAAGTGTGTTAAACAATGTTCTCAGTGTCCCTGCACTCAAGACAATCCAAACGGTGTAGGCCTGTTACATTCTTACTTTGAAAGCAACTTTCAAAAACAACCTGACTAACCTTCTCTTTTTTCCACTACGTTCAGCCACAAGACAAATATCATGGGGATAAGTGAAAACAGTTAGCTATATACGATAGGGCTAGGTATCGTTCAAAGATTTCCCTTGAGTTTGATACAGTTATATTATCTGTTGACATTTATATAGACTTAACAGTATAATAACTTCTATTCTTCTACCAAAATACTGAGAATTAGCAGCTTCTAGTGACGTCTGCATGGCCAAAACACACAGAGTGACTTCAGGTGAGTTTTGAGCAAAAGTGGAACAGTCTAGAATGTATAACAAGACATGTTGTCTTGTGTAGCATGATGCCTCAGTGTGTGTGAATGGTCACGTAACACATGCTTTTAGTTTCGTAATCTTGGCTGAGATTTTGTTCGGAATTTAAATCCACTGTAACACTATTTTGATGTTCCTTTTTCAACATTCTGTTGACTTTCCACCTACATGTCGACATACTCTCATTATAGTATTAGTAGATTGATTAGTATTAGCCAAGAACACATTTGAACCCTAACAATAAACTAATACTCCACTCAAATGACAGATATGAAGATATGAAGGTGCCATGTCACGTATAGTCAACATCAATTGAAACCAAAACCACTTTTTACAATTTACCTCAGGTTGTTTTTCTTTAATACATTTTTCTTTGTTACCATTATATAATCGGTTCTATGAATTTTAAATAATAAATTGTAATCTCTTTTTATGAAATGCTATTATTTTGTTTCTGTACTCTACATTGCAAGGTGAAGGGCCAAGCACACCTACTAGCATTTGCCTAGGAAAATAACTGCTGAAGAGTCAATGAAGAAACATTTTGCATGATCTGAAAACAATCTACTAATCACAAACACACAATACACTTACACAAATACAGCTGACCTGATGGAACAAGAAACACATTTCTAATGTTTTGCATGTCCAAACGTACCATCCGAAATGAGGCTGATGAGACAATATAAATGCAAGAACTGATCAAATGTAATTGTGTACATTGAATGCAAATGCACACATGTAAATGTAAAGCTATTTTTAAAAGTTGATTTTTAAAAAAGAAGAATGGATTTTAAAAAAGAAATAAACACATCTGTAAATTTCTACATGAAATAATGTTAGTGTCTTAAGAGGATCCACGAAGAACTGAAGAAAAAAAAAATAAGACAAGACACACTTCACATATCTGACTGTATAATTACCTTCTTAACGTAATGAACCCATTTAAAGAGCACAAGATCTTGAGAGACATCCTGATAACTCTATCACTGAAGGTCGGCCAGCACTTCATCAGCTCACTCTCAGAGCAGTTCAACAGGTTAGTGCTATTCATGCACTTTAACAAATGCATTCTCAATCGAAACCCCTCCATACTTTCAGTGATGGGAACTGCATTAGTATATTCCTTCCTTTTATGTATGTTTTTCAATCTATTATGATTTACCTATTGTTATTGTAGACACACATGCAATCTTCCTAAATTTTGAATGAAAAATTGTCCATAAAACTGCAAATATACCCTTTTTCCAATACAAATAAATATGAAGTATTTAAATTAATTTGTTCACTCGTTCATTCATTCATGCCGTTCCAGTGACAAAAATAACGGACCGAAAATGGACAGAATTTTGCTTCATCTTGTCACGAGTGAAGCCACTGCGATCGCTCTTTCAGCAGAGAACAAGGATTCGAATGTCTGGAATACTCAAAAACTAACAATTATTAGAAGGACAAAACAAACTGAACAAGTATCTCATGAGAGCAGCAACAAACATTAACATTAATGACAGACACTGAACATTCCAAATGACATGGTTTAAATACAAGAAAATCGTCTGCCGCCTTAAAAAACAATGCATTCTGGTAAGATCATTTGTCTGACTTGGATCAGCGCTGCAGCCGCCTTTCGATCACATGTGCCATCAAAGTACCGTGAGAGCAAAACGAGAGCAGTCGCACAGGTCAGGCGCTGCAGTTGCTCAAAATCGGCTGCGAAAGCCTTGATGACGACACACTTTATTCTCATTGGTCAGATTATGTGACGACAAGCACGATGTGTGCTGCGTGTTTCTTCTTCTAATCAATCTTTATATGGAATATCTGATATTCAAACAAAACATTAATGATGAAAATGAAGATTAGGCGATATGGTAAATATATATTTGTATTGTATAAGAGTCAATGACATTGATTCTGCTGAGAGTGAGGCGGTTTCAGGATAAACAGGCAGAGCGGCACTCTCGCTGAATGCGACAGAGTCCATCGCTCGGTTTACTTTGTGGATAGTAATATTGAGTAATTTGGTCGGCGGTGGTCCACAGCCCTCTTACAGCTTATTCTTAAACAAACATTACACCTCTGCCGTAGACTGAAGCGACCCTTTATGTCTGTTTTGGAGCGTCGCAAAAAAAACGTGACGTCGCACATCCTGTTAGCACTCACACTACATGCGAACCGCGCCCGAGTCCAACTGAACCGTGCTCTGGCACACCTCTTCCAAGCGGGCCAGGGCCAGCCAAACATACCGCGCCTGGGCACGTTTCGGAGCACTCACACTAGTCAAACAAACTGTGCTTTGGTGATCAAACGCACTTGGGCACGGTTCAAACTGCCTAGTGTGAGTACTCCCTAAGCCAGGCTTATTTCAGTTAGTCTGACTTATTGCCAGTTAATTTGCATTACAAAAAGTCAGACTATCTGCCATAAGCCTGGCTTATTTGGTATACTTGTTATCCTGGAACAAGCCCCAGGAATTGAGTTTGATGCTAGGAATGGGTATCATTTCCTACTATTTGTCAATATCAATACCACACTCTAATTTGGTGCAAAAACAAAAAATGATGTAAAAAGATGTTGAAAATTAAATAATTTTTTTTTTACTGCAGTTTATAACTGCCTCCGAGCATTAAAAGGCACATAAAATACTTTTTCCTAAGCATACCACAGCACAACACGTCTGAATGTGCATAACAGCTCTGCAGAATGTGTATAAAGATATGTTTGACTGTGCATTTTAATTTCCCCTTTTATTATATGACATTATGATTGAGATTACTACTCTTCATAGTCTTCATATTGATCATCTGTCATCATTATTGTCATATGCTCTACTTTAGTTTTTTGTTATTCTTTCTTCAAGTTATATATATTTTGACTTGATGTTTTTATTAACGTGCAGCATTTTGGCCATTTTTAATTTACCCATGTAGCAAAACAACATGGATGAGTTTAGTCTGACACTACCAGATCTATACGCTCAAAAGAGAAATCATCTATAACTCTAATTGATAAAGCATCTCTTTTTTTATAAAAATCAGCTATTTTATTGTTTCTATACTTTGCCTCCTTTCTTGGAATGTAAACCCATCCTAGCATTTGCATGAGAAAATAACTACTGAAGAGCTTAAAAAAGGCATTGAATTGTGCAAGATCTAAAAACCACAAGTACACACAAATACACCTGGCCTAGAAACTAAGACACACATTTGAAGTTTGGCATATTCAAACGCATCAACAAAAATGTGGCTCTGACCAAACGTGTGATTTTATCTAATTACTGTAAGAACTGAAGTGTCTGTGAAATGCATACATTCAAATGCAAAGATACATTTAAAATGTATTTTCTGAACAAAACATGAAGTGAATCTTGAATCTTTCTGAGGTGATGCTGTTTGTTTTGCATAGACTTAAGAATCACATTGTCCTTCATTTACATGATCCCAAAGGACATTTTGACTGAAAAATAAAACTATTTTTATACCAAAACAACTACATTTATAGCATTCCACTTCAATCTATTAATAGTCAAGTCACTTTTATTTATTTAGCGCTTTTAACAATACAGATTGTAGCAAAGCACTGAATTTATAGGATTTAATCAGGCTCTTATACCATTTAACATGAGAAGAAAAAAATCTGTCTAACATTTTAAAGCAGATGTGTGTGTGATCGGCCAATGTGCATCTTCAGTCTGGCTCGGAGAGCAATCTGAGATCATTTGCAGATGCTAAAACAAGGAACCTTTAATAAACGAATATACAGAGATGGCACAATGATTTTTGTTATTTTCTTGTATATTACACTAAAAGACGGCTGTCGTTCAAAGATTCAGTGTAAACGTGTAACAGCTACTTTACAAGTATAATGAGGATCATGAGATACTGAGTGTCCTACGATAATCCACCAAAACACAACTTAAGGAGGAAACACAAATAAAAAAACACAGGACACAATTTGCATATCAGACTGTCAAATTACCCCAAACCTACTTAAAGAACACAAGATTGAGAACATCCTGATAACTCTCGACCACTGGAGGTAGGCCAGCACTTCATCGGTTTAACAGGTTAGTACTTTTCATTCATAATCATATTATAGTTAATGAAACAAGTTTTCTCTTGTTTGTTTTTTTGTTTAGTTTTTTTCTCCTACAAATATTTAATCCTTAAAAACAGCCATGCCAATTTATCAATGGAGCAGAACTAATTTGGCATTCTTTTGTGTTTTTAGGTTTTTCCAGGGAAAAAACCCCCGGCAGAGTGATGGACCAGATTGGACTTTATCTGCTTTTTCTTTCAGGTACAACATTGTGTAAAACATTAAACTAATGTTAAAAACAGTAAAACATAACATTACCTTATGGTCGGGGACAAAGAGAATTGCAAACAAACTGTAGGTGTCAGTAGTCTTGTCAAAAAAATTATTTTCAACACATAACGATACTGAAGGTT
Source organism: Enteromius paludinosus (assembly GCA_032361165.1). NCBI lineage: Eukaryota > Metazoa > Chordata > Actinopteri > Cypriniformes > Cyprinidae > Enteromius > Enteromius paludinosus. Next base: position 676,775 of record JAUMHQ010000059.1, read on the forward strand.
ATTGAGGTCTGATGTGTTCAAATAAAACTCATACAAAACCCACTTAAAAAGAGAGACAGAAAAACGACTTAGAAGTGGATATTCATCAGTTGTTTATTATTCATGCAGCAACTCCTAATACTGTTATAGGTTTCATTTCCCAAAACATGATGACTTTGTCTCGTGCTCATATTGATGTTTTAGCTCAGTTTTGTGGAAATGTAACTACTGTACTGAATGAAATAAAATTTCAAAGCAAATTAAATAAGGTACACAATAAATAAACCTGTTTTTAATCAAACGTACAGGCTATGTGCGAGCATCACATCATGTTTACATTAATCTACACCTCGCCTTCAGCAGCGTCCGAATATTCGGAAACAGCAGTGACATGGCGTCACTTCTTTTTCCCCTAAACCAAAAATGAAAAAGTACTTCATTTGAAGTACATCAGGGCCTTAAGTGCCAGTGATGCAGAGCTGCCAGATATCGATATTAAAACTCATTTAAAAATCAATAAACAGTTAAAACAGGTCAACTTTTTTCAAAGTATTGGACGCTATCCACCAGTATTTCCAACATTTTTAAAACACTCTGACTCTGTTCATCTGCAAAAAGAAAGTCATACACACCTAGATGGCTTTGGGGTGAGCAGAACATGGGTGAACATTTTTAGATGAACTGTTCCTTTAAAATATCTACAAACAATGAATCTGATCAGAGATAAAAACCATAGAAGCTTGTTCAATGCTTCGCTGCTGTGGAGGATCTGAATGAACATGATTTATGGGTTTCATGATTCATGTTTTTGCACATTTGGTAACTTCACACAATGCATGTAGCATTGTTCATGTGTTCCACTGTATTGATTTGTCCTATTGCTTGTAATCAGTGCTCTAGAGTGCAACCAACTTGGTCGTACATGTGACCTCATTTCTCAATAGTGCGACTATAGGAAATCTTGTGTCTCAAGTGATATGAAATATCAGTTTGTTTTACAGGATTGTATCAGAATTAGAAATTACTTCATAAAGACAACACTAGGTGTCAGAATAAAAACAAGATGACTGGGACAAATAAAGGCAGCCAAATGGAAACTTTAAGAAGAAGAAAAATATATATGATTGTACTCTCTTGCAGGACTGCTGTCATTAGCTCTGTGTAAACCACGGGAGTATGTTCTGATCAAGCAGAATATGGCATGGGGAGCTGCACAGAAGTACTGCAGGACGAACCATATCGACCTGGCCACCGTTCAAACCGATGAAGACTGGACACGTCTGCAAGAAGAAGATGAGTTTTCTGGCTACGCCTGGATCGGACTGTTCAAAGACATCAACAGCTGGCGCTGGTCCTACAACGAGGAGAGTCTGGTGTTCCAGTCCTGGACTTCGGGTCAGCCTGATAACTACAACACAGAAGAAAAGTGTACTTTGATAAACTATGATGGGGGCTGGCATGATTACCCTTGCACCACCCCTTTTCATTTCATCTGTTATGATGGTGAGAAACGTACATTCACCTTTTAGACACTCATTGATTCAGTGCATGAATGACATTACATAATGACACATTTAGTATAATTAGAATACCATGTGTGTTTATACAATTTTAAAAGTTTGGGGCGTAGTTATGGTGAAAGTACTGACGTAATCACACAACCGTCATCATCTGAGTGCTCTACCAGATTTTTGCTCCAATTCTCAGGAGGGGAAAATCAGATTAAACCCGGTTTAAGGATTAACGCGCTGCTGGATTTATGAATATTAATCAGGTTGTGTGCTTTCAATCAAACTGATTTGCTGAAATCAAAACAATAAGAACAATAATAATAGAGCCTCCCACTACCAGGGAAAACAGTAGTTCTTAAAAGCTGAAGAATTCTAAAGGAACGGGAAAATAGAATGAAGAATATAGTTTACATGTAGTGTGCTGGAGCGGGGCTTCACGGGCTATAGCCCCATCAGAAACTTCCCCACAAGGATTTCCAAAGGATTTTCCTGTCTTTTGGTATTGTTCTTGTTAACACTGCAAATTGTGTAGTATGTGTTTAAAAACAATTAATATAATGGGGGAGGAATCAAGCAACTCGAGGAAGCAACGGCAAACTTTATGCAAGACGGTGAATGAAAACGTACTATAGAGAAAGCTAAAGTAAATAAATGACAGCTAACGCTGCATTAACTGCACAAATTCTCTATACTTTAACATATTCGTATTTAATTATCTCTTTAATATTTATTTTGTGGCTCGTGTAGTGAAAAACATGAAAAGAAACGTATGCTGTTCATTACTTTCTTTGACTAGTTTTGATTTTTCAGGAAGAGCAAACGCAAGCGAGAAAATGATTTTGAGCAGAACTACACAGACATGGACGGATGCTCAGACGTTCTGCAGAGCTCACTATACAGACCTGGCTATCATTAGGAGTCAAGAAGACAATGATGAGATAACCAGGTTGATATATAATTCGAGTTCATTTTTCTGGATCGGATTGTACAGAGACACCTGGAGATGGTCAGATTGGACAAATTTCACTTCCTCGACCCAGCTCGCTACTCAGAGATTTACAGCGCCGAACTATGAATGTGTTGGTGCCTATATTTATCCTCCTTCACTTGTTTACTACACATGCAGCGGAACTTATTACTTCTGGTGTAGCACAGGTAGGTCTCCCCTGAACTATTTTGTACAATCTTTTGTTTTTGTTGACAAATGCTGAACAAGAAAATGTGAATTAGGTTTCATTTATTATCTACTAGCCAATCCGATCAATTTTCACTTTATTTATTTAGAATTTTACACACTAGACAAAATCATTCTAATGTCATAAATGACATTCCCAATGTAACATCTTTCACAGTCGCCCAAATACTGACCCACAACCTAATCAGGATTTAAGTAATTATTGAATTCATCAACTACTTGACAGTGAGTTTTGAGTATTGTACTGGCAACTCACCTGATTCTATGTTTCAATGTGAATGTGATGCAAGAAGACTGCTATACAGGCAAAACCAAACAGGCAAAAGTTCAAATCAAGAATGAATAAAGTTTGTGTGTCAAGTAACCATTTTCACAGACATGAATACATGAAAAGTGTTATTAGACGGTTTTCCAGAGCTGCATCACATTAAAAGCCATCTCAGAGCTCCTCCATTCACAGTAAATGCTGCGCCTCATGAACTGTTAGCGTTTAGTACGGGTGTGCAATATTGACAAATAAATGTAGCTGTTTATTTGTATAACGATAATTAGATGATATTGTGCTGAGTGTGTTATTGTCACAGATACACCAGGCTCCACCATCCAATCACAACATTCACTCCCCCGTGACAGTTGATCACCTGCCCCTGACTTCACTCAAGACATTATCAGTCACAGTACAAAAGCACACATCACACTTCAGTCCCTGTCCAATCTCTGATGTGGACTCATTCAAGGCAAGACCATTCGACAAACCGTTTGACTTACCTGAATACTTACCTGTATACCTTTCTCCAAACTCCTTGCAGTCTCTGTATTCCTTCCTGGCTCCACGGAATCCGTCTCCAACATGTGTGTGTGTGTGTGTGTGTGTGTGTGTGGTGTGTGCTCGTCTCCTCGCACCATCTCCTCAACTCCTGCGATCTCCTCGACTCCAGCGGTTCCTAGAAAACAAAACAAACACTAAATCAGCATTTGTATCATCTTCAGCAATATATTCTGTTTGACTCACCTGGTTTGCTCCGTCAAAGACTGTTGTTGATTTCCTGCACTGTAAATACAGAACACCGTTATACCTACCATCCGCAGTCTGTCCACTTTGTGACAGAAGATCGGACCAACACAGCGGGGCAAGATGAGTACAACAGATCCATTCCAAGAGCTGGTTGACCACCTTCAACAAGCAATACTCACCACCACGCCACCATGGCAATCACCAGTACCTGCTTCGCCCGCTGCACCCACATCCTACCCGGAAATCAACAACGCTTCTTCTTCGCCGGCGATCATCAGTCCCATGGTCCAGATGGCGCCCTACTCCAGCGTGGCAGGAGAATGCAGGGGATTTCTGTTGCAGTGCTCAATTGCCTTTGTCACATATCCCACGGTATTTCCCACTAATAAAAATAAAATCGCCTATGTAATTTCATGTCTTTCCAGATCTGCTTTACAGTGGGCTGAGACTATTTGGGGCCAGAGAGGACCCGCTGTCAGCTCCTATAATGTCTGTACGATAATCCCTGTTGGAAAGAAAATGAAACCACTCACGTCTCACATTACTCTTAGTGCCCATGATGTATCTGTTACAGTGGCCACCCTCATTGACTCCGGTTTGGCGGGTAACTTCATATCCAGCGACCTCGTCCAAAGACTTCAGCTCAAAACCTCACCCACAGAGGTAAACTACCAAGTATGCTCCATCACAGGGAAACCCCTCACTAAACGATTTGTCTGGAAGCGTGCGGGCCCCATTCAACTCCAAGTGGGACAATGTCACAGGAAGGAAATGTATCTACTGGTTCTGGAGGGTTCAACATCTGACATGGTTGGCAACGCACAATCCCATCATCTGTTGGCAACGCGGTGAAATTTTGAAGTGGGGCTCTCAATGCTGGTCTGAATGTTTTCCAACACTTCCCCTCGTCATTCCATCCAAAGTCGAAATTTGCTCTACTTCCATTAAGAGTCCTATAGAACATCGACCCATCGATATCCCTCCTTGTTATAACTCCTTTCAAGATGTGTTATGCGCACAGAGAGCTGCCAAATTGCAACCACACCGGCCATGGGACTGTGCCATCGATCTGCTCCCCGGTGTCCCAGTGCCCCAAGGTAAAATATACCCTCTCTCAATCCCAGAGACCAAGGCCATGGAGGAAGCCCTTCAACAGGGCTACATGCGTCTATCAATTGAAGACGGCCTTCACCACAGCTCCTCTTCTCACTCACCCTGATCCACAACAGCCATTCACCGTGGAAGTTAATGTATCCACCACTGGAGTAGGAGCTATTCTTTCCCAGCAGCAGGGGACCCCTTTTAAACTCCATCCATGCGCCTACTTCTCCAGGAAGCTCAGCCTGGCGGAATTCAATTACGACATCGGCAATCAAGAACTCCTGGCGATCAAACTGGCTTTCGAGGAGTGGAGACACTGGTTGGAAGGAGCGGTCCATCCATTCACTGTACTGACTGACCATAAGTCAGTATTTGACTGACCATCTTCAGTATTTGAGGGAAGCAAAGAGACTCAACCCTAGACAAGCCCGATGGGCCATCTTCTTTAACCCTCTGAGTTTGAGCCGTCACGCCCGCGTGATTTGGGTTTGGACACTAATATAACTCCATTGCCATTTGAATCTGTTAAATGTCTACTTTTTTTGAGTTCACTCTCAGTAACAACAAGAGTGTGTGCTTTTGCAAAATAAGGAAAATAAAAAGTGTGCACGATTTTTCTTTGCTCTCACTGTTTTAAAAAGCTGTCTCTAATATGAACTGTAACTCCACGAAAACATGACATACAGACATGAGAAACATATCTATAGAAAGCTTGAAGTGTCTGCTTTTAAATGCACTTAGTACACATTGAAAACAATTATTCTTTGTTAAATTAATGAGTAACCAACACTATACTGAGTTTCTCAATCTGATGTCATTCATTTTAATGTGACCACGCCCACGAGCTTCATTCGCTTTGTTATTCAAATCGCCACGTGAGCACGCACGACATGAACACGCCCACAACAGCTCATGTGCTCAACGCGGAAGACAGGAAACAAAACAAACAGCGCTGACTTCAGCAAA
>JAUMHQ010000059.1:696854-717502 GCA_032361165.1 Enteromius paludinosus
AGGAGCAATCGAGCAGGACAGGAGGTGCAATGCATTACTCCCGTAGCACAGTACGAGGGGCTGTGTCAAATCCAGTCAGTCCCGGTTTCCCGGCCCGTCGAGTTACCTAAGGCCTGTGACCCTGACTCATGGTGGCCAGATCTGCCAGCCCCGGTTTGTGATCCAGATCTCCAACTACTGAACGCACCTGAGACCTACGAAGATTGTGAGGCCTCATGGCCAGAACCTCCGGAACTCGGAACAGCCAGTTTAAAGGCTTTTGGGACATATCCTAATGACAATGAGGAGTTAATGATAGACAGAAGAGGATATATGTCTTCTGGAAGCAGCTCTTTTAATAGTTTAGATGGAATAGGGTCTTACATACATGCTGTTGGCTTAGACGACTTAACAAGTTTATACAATTCTTCCTCTCCTATGGTACTAATACCAAGATAAAGAACATCAGGCAGCAGAATGGAGTTGTTAGGGATAACAGATTTAGAATAGTGTTAAACATTCAGTATTAATGCCTGTATAGTAGATGTGTGAGAGCTGATAAGTGAATCAAGCAGGGGTACGAGTGAATATACCTATCTCTCAGACGTCACTGAAAAGATTGTAGTTCAGTTGGAAAAACAAGTGCAATGCAGTTGGTTTACTCACCAAAGTTACTTCGCATAAGTAAGTGTTGATATTAAAGATTTATACAGATTTGCATGGGCGTAAATCCCGGGGGGAGACATGTCCCCCCTATCCGAGGGTTGTCCCCCCCAAAAAACATAATGAAAAAAAACCGCACTGTCTGTTGTGAAAAAGACATGTACGTATATCTAAAAAAATATTGTGTAAGTAGAAAAACAAACGCTAAAAATTAAGCAAAATTAGCCAATCAGCTTTGACTGTGGGCGACCTTTATTTTTTTTCTCGTGGACCGAAGTTATCAGTTCAGCTACGCTACGAGATCGTCGTGGCAGTTTTTAAATAAAATATGACTGAAGTATTTGTGTCCCCTTCCAAAAATTGCTCGCAAGAAATGTTATGTTTATTGTCCCCCCCCTAATGTTAAATGAAATTTACGCCAATGCAGATTTGGAACCAAAACATTTTTTCTCAAGAATGAGCCTGAGCATGATCAGGAGACCACAGGCTGTCAGTGACGCCAAGTACTGATAATTGTACAAATATTGCCATACTAGCTGTCTGAATGACCTTTAGATGATTGTAATCCATTACATACAGTACCTTTCTATTAAAGTTATCAGACATTATCAAGCTGATTTCTTTCGGACACAGATCTTGTCATATTTTGTTCCCATACACTGTGCTGAATTAAGGGTGATAATGTGAGAAATCTATCTTTTTGACAAATTAGGTCAACCAATTAACATTATACACACTCTTTTTGGTTTCTGTCCCCAATGTTTAAAAATATCAGTACTCTGTATTGACAAGTACAAAAAATTAAAGTGCCTAATAATCATGTGTCAAATCAAAGATGCATTTCGATTACTATTTGATAATAATAAAAAGATGCAGTTCTATTATTTATTAGTGGATCAGTAAAGCGGGCAAGTCTGTTGAGCGGCATCACTCTTCCAGATCGTCTGGAAAACATTTCCATCTCGCTGAAACTTCCATGAGAGTTTTGCATAAACTATCAGTCCACTCTCCTTCAGTCTCTTCTCCATCTGAAGAACACAAACAGTCTGTTATTGCTTCATACTCTCAGTAAGTTCCTCTGATATCACTATGCTTTCCGTGTCCTGTACCTGCAGCAGAATCTCTGTCATCACTGCAGGATCGCTCACATTCTGACCTGATCTGACCTCCAGTCTCACCGTCAGTTTGAGTCTCTCTGTGCAACACAGAAAACACAGAGTGATCAAAGACTGAAGGAACAATTATAGAATTATGCCAATTACGCTATTATCCAATTTATTTCTACAAATTAGGGACAGTGAAATAACATTTGTAAAATAAATAAAGCACTGAAATGTCAGTTAATTAGTTCTGAAAAACCCCAACCCCACGCTGAAATGCAGGGTACTGCCCCTGTATCTCTATCTTCGTGTCTCATATTAATGCCATATAAGCAGCGAGAGCAGTATCACGAGTGCTGCTTTTGTCCCGAATTGCACTAATGCAGATGATATTTCATGCAACAGTTCAGTAAATAAATATAATCAAATGTTTTTGCATCATTTTGCAGGGAACATAATTACCTTTAAAGCCACAGCAGAACTATGGTGTGCGTCTCAGAGCAACACAGCAGTGTTTAGTTTCTGAATGATCCAAAGACCCGCTCATACCGAGAGCCATTTACCTCATTCTTACGATAAAATCAGCCTTTTGGATGAATGACTTAAAGATATTAGATAAATAAATACATATAATAAATTACATAATAGTAAAATATTAAAGTTAGTTCACCCTCCAAAAAGGATTTCCATCATTAACTTTTGTGGAACATCAAAGGTATCCTGAAGACGGCTGGTAACGAAGCCGTTTTGGTTAACAGTGACTTTCATTCGCCGTCTATCCGCCGGTGTCAGAGACAAGCCTAGTCCTGGATTAAATACACATCTGAGCGGTTTCGACTGAAATAACTTTACACTGACTGATCTTAAAACCCATCAGCAACTTTGTTTTATCTTAAAGGGACATGCCACTTTTTTTTAAAATGGGCTTATTTTCCAACTCACCTAGAGTTTTACTAATGTGGCTAGGAACTGTACTCTTATTCCAGCATAATAATGACATTACCTCGCTGCCGCACAAGGATATTACCCTGCACCTGAAAATAGGCTCAGCGTAATATCTTTGCCAGAGCCGAAATCCCAAAACAGTCAGAAAACGAGTCGATTTTCTAAAAAAGTGCCATGTTCCTTTAAAATGCACACCATTAATGCTTTTTTCTAAATTATGGGCTCCTCCTGGCTTGAAACAGAGCCTAGGTGTAATACATTTTATGTTCAAGCATATACAATATTTCTACAGCTACAATTTGAAATCTCTACTTGATACTTTCTCATTATATTTCAAAATAGATTTTTGCGATCACATACATAAGACTCAGTGATCCTTCTCTGTTTGCATTTTTAAATCAAAGTGGTGAAATGTGTGCAAACAATTACCAGTACAGCAAACAAAGGGAAGGGCTTTTGTACAGCCCAGATCATTGAGATCCGCCAGCGGAGTCACTGCCACGCAGTTCTGATTGAAGTTACAGTTGTTCGGCTGAGTGGGAGCCCACGGTATGAAGGTGGAGGGGCTCTGATCGGACCAAACCCATGGAGCATCCTTGCCGGTCCGACTGAGTCCGGTCCACACATGTCCATCATAAAACGGCCGAATGACACTCATCATCTCATTCAGATCCGCCTGTTCTTCGAGGGTGGCCAGATCGTGGTTATTCCGTCGGCAGTACGCCTGTGCGTCTGACCAGCTCATCAAATTCGGCACAAAGTAAAACGTATGAGTCTGTGAGAACGTCACATGCGTCAGAGCTGTAAATACAAGATACAATAAGGTAAATGTCTGTATTGTTTATGAACTACTATACACACCGTATAACCAATGTTTGATGTGTGCCTCTATGACGTTATCCTTGTTTAAAAACGAATAAACAACGGAAAATTAACTAACCTGCCAGAAGAACCAAGAGCAAAAGCCTCTTCATCATGAATCACCTAGAAAAAAAAACAAAACTAAGCTTCTATTAAAATACATACAAACTGGAGTACTAAAACAATGCTTTACCAAAAGGCTTTCTTTACCAGTAAGTAAATGAGTAGTTGATTGCTGAGATTACTGCCTACTCAACCCTTTGCTAAATTAGACTTATTATAGGTCAATGCACATTACTTGTCAAAGAACGGCTCACTTCAGGCATTAGAAGGTCAAAAACTCTCCTGGAAGCTCAAATAATGACTTGGTGTGCCTCAGGGTTCGATGCGCAGCCCGCTTCTCTTCTGGATTTACACCACCTCACTGCGAGACAGAGGACATACAGCTCTGTCTATCTTCTCATTCTCAAAGACCACACCTCTTAGCTTTCATCTCAGCCTATCCTTTGGATATTTTGACCTGGATTAAGGTCCTGGACGCCTGCTGAAGATCTCCTGATCATCACAATCAGTGCATTAGTTAATCACTTTTGAAAGAATAATAAATCATACAGTTTAAAGATAATTTTGAATAAAACAAACTAAAATGAAATGTTAGAAATAACAAAATGCAAAAAAATTAAATCAATTCATACAAAAACAAATCATCAATAAAATAAGACAGAAACTCCTGATCATCTCAGTCAGTCACATCACCTAGCCAGGGGAAAATAAACATTATATAAAACATCAAATTCTGAACAAATAAATATAATTATTTAAAAAGCAAAGGGTCAATTAATGAACATTTAAGAATATATAAATCAATATCAACTCCTTCCTTTCACATTATTCTGTAAACACACTTATTTGGTCTTGCAAAGTGTCTTCCTCATTTGTAAGTTGCTTTGGGTAAACCATCTGCTAAACGAATACATGCAAATGTTGTGCATCCTCAGGAGCATCAGCGTTGGTCCTTACTGATCTCGGTTAATTGCATCAAATTCCTGCTGGAGTTGGTTTTAGACAGCGGCACACAATATTTCATTTAGAAAACATTTGACCCTGCATTTCGGTCTAGTTTTTAAATTGAAACAAAGAGACTTCCTCAGAGTCGCCATGTGTGAATTCAACTTTGCTTAAACGGTGTACGGTCTAACTCATTTTGTTTTTAAGCGTAACTGATGGAGGTGATCAATCTCAGTGAGTTATTGTGCTCATTGCTGCGGTTATACTGAGTCATGGAAACAAAGCTGGTTTGAATGCAGATTTGAATGATGAGATAGCGTGAGACAACCTGTGTCTGAATATACATCACTTATCACGTGCACAAACATGCAGAATATCAGCACGGAAATCACCGGACTGAGACAGCAGAGCATTTTTACAGGTCATGTCTTCCACAGCAACCCACTGACATTCCTAAAGTTTCCATGAGGAAGCCTGGTTATGGATTCAAAGGAACCATTTGGTTTGCATCTGGTGCTGGGATCAGCTGAAATTGGTCAAAACTACACAACAACCGACAATTCAACTAAAAATGAACATGTTATCATTTACACTCCCTAAAGTTTATCAGTCAACTAACCCCCTTGTTTTCTCAATCTTACTCTGCTGTTTTTATATTGTCTATTTGACATTGTTTGATATTATCAAACAGTTCCTGTAGTTCTTCAGCAGGTTTGCACACACTCCTCCACACAGATCTTCTCTAGATCCGTCAGGTTTCGTGGCTGTCGCTGAGCAACACAGAGTTTGAGCTCCCTACAAAGATTTTCTATTGGCTTTAGGTCTGGAGACTGGCTAGGTCACTCCAGAACCTTGATATGCTTCTTACGGAGGCACTCCTTGTGCTTTGGCCACGACCCATCTTTAATGCTCTGACTGAGGGAAGGAGGTTTTTGACCAATATTTCACAATCATTGGCCCGCTCTCCCAGAGCAGGATGCTTCACTGTAGCTATGGTGTTATTGGGATGATTCTCATCATTCTTTAGAGGTAAAGACCAAAAGGTTCTACTTTGGTCTCATCTGACCACAAGACTTTCTCCTATAACTCCTCTGGATCATCCATATGGTCCCTGGAAACTTCAGAGGGGTCTGGACATGGGCTGACTTAAGCAGGGGAACCTTCCGTCTGATGCAAAATTTTAAACCATGACGTCTTAGTGTATTACTGATAGTAGCCTTGGAAACAATGGTCCCAGCTCTCTTCACGGCATTGACCAGCTCCTCCCGTGTAGTTCTGGGCTGATTCTTCACCATTCTTAGCATCATTGATACCCCACGAGGAGAGATCTTCTGTGAGGCCCCAGTCCGAGGGACATTGACAGTCATCATTAGCCTCTTCCATTTTCTGACAATTCCTCTAACAGTTGTTCTTTTTCATCAAGCTGCTTGGAAATTGTCCCGTAGCCATTTCCAGCTTTGTGAAGGTCTAGTTTTGTCTTGTGTCTTTTGCCCATGTGTTTACTTTGACTTTGTCTGATTGTGGGGTGCACAGGTGTCTCTAACGACCTCAAACCGGTTCAGAGTGGACTATTTAAAAGCAAAATAAGGTCTTTGAGGGTCAAAAATATGGCTGATAAGCAAGTAATCAAATACTTATTTGACAGTAATTCCCAAATAAATTGTAAAAAAAAAAAAAAAAATCATACAATGTGGAAGAATCCGGATGTCTTTTTAGATTCTGTCTCTAACAGTGGAAATGCACCTATGATGAAAATTGTAGAACCCTTCATGATTTAGAAGAGAACTTGCAAAATGACAGGGTGATCAAATACATATATATATATATACACAAAAAAACCCATCTGATTTTGACAGTAATACCATCATGCATTTTACAATGAATATGAAATACCACACCCTCTGACCCCAAAAATAAGGCTTAAATAAGGAACAAGCTTCTTTAAATTTCACTGAACTTTTATTAAAAAAAAAAAAAAAAAAAAAAAAAGGAAACAAAGAAAAAAAAAAAAACAATTTTGATTGAACAATACAAGACTACCAATCCAGAATGAGCAAAAAGTACTAAATGGAAAAAAGTGTGTTTACAATGTGTGTGTGTGTGTGTGTGTGTGTGTGTGTTTATGTCCCCTTGCATTAAAAAAAAAAAAAAAAAAGTGAATCATTATGTACTAACGTAAAAGCACATCGCAGTGAAACCGCACGTCTATTCATAAACGAACAGGAGCAGTGCGTGTGAGAGAGATGAGCCGGAAGAGTTGAGGAATGAGTGTCACGTAACGCTCAAAAACACCAACACTACATCACAGCTACTGCTTCAGAAAAGCGCTCTCACACTCACTCACACACACACACTTTAGAGATGCCATTCAACCCAACAGAGGAAAATCCAAAGGAAATGTAGACGTGTGAGGGTCCGTCCATCCGCACCGGCCGACACTATTTACACCAAACAGTGTGTGTGTGCGCAGGAGTGCGTGTGGGGCAGTCAGAGAGGACTGTTGGAGACTGATTTGGCAGTGTGTGTGTGTGTGTGTGTATGTATGTGTGTTATCTAATGTCGTCTCTTCTTCTTGCTGCTGGGGGGCGGAGCTGATGAACGGCCTTTCCTCTTCCTGTTTGTGGTCTCCTCTGTATCCTCATACTGACTCTCTCGATCAGCTGACAGAAGGAAATAAGAGTTACAAACAGACCAATCACTGCTTTGTGTAGAAACACTCAGAAGACACACACTGTGGTTGTATTGTAACACACTTGATCTGTGTGAAGATTTTAATTACAGAGCATATATTCAAGGGGTTTTATCTGCACTTCAGGCCCCCTCACATATATTAGTTCATTCACATATAATTTACCAGGTGTTTTTATTGTGATATATAGCCGTCATCTTTAAATGTCTAACTTCAGCTGCACTTAGACAAGTTTTTTAGTCTTTATTCTGACAGATTTTACTGAAGGTGTTTGTTGATGTATCATTCACTTTATTACTGGTATAAAAAAAAAGTTATGGCGTAAAGAAATCCTAGAGACCCCTCTGGAAAAAACAACAACATTTACTGATGTGTCAACAAAATCTTATGTGTGCATCTATGATCATTTTAGAGAAAGATGTACGTTTCTCTCACCTTTCCTGGCTTCCTCCTCCAGCTCGTCCCAGTCTTTACCGCTCTCCTCCTCGCTGCCCAGAGACGCGCTGTAATCTGTGACCAACACATGGACATCAGACGTCAAAACCCTCTACAGACGCTACAGCACCACAGACACACTCTCTATCAAAGAGGCTGAGGAGCACCATTAACAGCAGAACAAAAGGATGTGAATTAATGACGTCACAAAATACATAAAGTACACAAAAAGGGGATAAAAGTAGTGATCGTACTTCATCTAAACACAGCACAATCATCTGAATCCAAACGAACCAAGTAGATGAATTTTATCAGCATCTCTCACAAACTGCCTCCTGGGTAATATATCAGAGCAATGCATTACCCGAGTCCTCCGTCTCTGATGAGTAATCTTCATCGCTGTCCTCCTCTTCCTCCTCCTCTTCATCAGCAGAGGGGTTAAACGTCTCATCCTCTATCTCAGACTCTGAATCTTCCTCTCCGCCACTTCCCTGAGGTACAGAAACACGTCACGTTAGCATACCGCTACGATTATTAGTAGTTACTGAAGTAATACGGTTTCACTAAATCAAAATGAGACCATAATAACGTCACAAAAACCGCACGAGACACCCAGGTAAAGCTACCTCACTCTCCGGATCGAGGAAGGACCAGCCGCCCTGTTCGAAAAAGCCCTCAGGATCATCCACAATGGTCTTCATGATCTTGGTCCAGTTCAGCGACTGCACGCCCTCCGTGTATTTGATGTCACACGAGCTGCACACAGAGACCACACGTTCACTCACACAGCAGACATCTCAAAGCAGTGCGGCGCGGTCTGAACGCTAGCTTACTTGAGCCACTCTTTGATGGGGTCCAGAGAGTTGACGGGCACGGCGTTGATCATGGTGACTTTCTTGTTGTAGTCTTTATAAACGATGACCACGTCAAAGTTCTTCAGATGAAACTGGACTCGCTCGAAATGAACCAACTCCACCTCGTCGAGCGTCACCACGAATGGAGGCTTTGAGAGGAAGAGGAGGAGCATTAGGACCAGGAATCAAACGTAACTCTTTTATTTACATCCTGCCTACTGATTCCTGTATGCACATGTTTTCATGCGGTAAGAAGAGGCCATTAAAAAGCATGTCTTTGAATCATTAATTCAAGCAAGTCATTCAACAACACTGATTCATGCAGTTATGAAACGAGTAAATCTCGAGTGAGTCGCTGAATCACTGCAAAATACATTTCATTTTTATTTTTAAAGGAGGTTGCTGTTTAATTGTAATGATGGTTTTTATTTGGTGCGACTCACCCACTCCGTGACGTTACAGAGGGCGCTGGACGTGGGCTGCAGCAGGCAGGTGCTCCTGTAGGGGGCGCCTTGGAACCTGAAACATAAAAACACAGGATTGACATCATAAGATGTTTTAGTCCTAGTTTAGTCATCTGAATTGTTTTTAGATTTAGTCGACTACATCTACAGTAAATATAGTCTGCTGAAATCCAACGGGTTTAGTTACAGTGTAATTCATTTATTGTGCGTTTCTCTAAAATTTCCAAACTCACACTTTATCATAATAGACTGATTTAACTGTGGTGACACACAACATGCCATTATGTTCAAATTAAATATAACCACTTCTCATTAAGGTCAAGAACATCTTTTCAATGACACACCAATGGTTATACAGGCCGATTATGCATTCTGTATTGTTTACCATATTATTCATTCTTTCAAGCAGACATATGTTTTAATATAAATAAATGTATATTATAGGGGTGGGCATAGATTAATTTTTTTAAAATAGATTAAAATGGCTTATTTGAATTCTGCCAAAGTGAATTTGGGGCCCCGGCAAATACAGGAATGGGGCCCTACATTTGCACACATTTATTCAATCAACCTTGATGTTCCTTTTTTGTTGTCAAAGTTTCTGCTGTACATTGGTGCCTCGTAGTTATGTCCAGAGTTGTGCATATTATCATTTGTTTTCAGACTAAAACAGGGTCTGCAGCGTTTTCAAAAGTGTCCAGTAGTGAGGGTGGAAAACGCCAGGATAAGTACGTAAAGTTATGCATTTTAAAACGAAAACGCACCTAATGTAAGCAACATATCTGAGTTTTTGGCTGAACAGAGCCGACGCAGAGAGAGGAGCGCAGCGGGAAAGATCGGGACACCTCGCGCTCGTGCGGCAGTCAGCTTCAGATACATCATATTTTGGTTTGCTACACGCAGGATACACACGAAGCACATTCAACTCCGACACACAGACGGTCCTGTTAATAAACACCGTTACTATTCGCGTGTCTGTGTTTAATGCGCATCTCTGAAAAGCACTTTGGGGGCCCAAGGCAGCTGCCTACCTTTGTCTAATGGGTAAGTCCGCCCCTGCAATTTGGCTAGGTATACATCCGCGCTAAAATATCAAGGTCAAAGTCAAAATAGATTAACGGCGATATTTTTTTTATCGCGCGATAAGAGTCTCGCGTTAACGGCCCACCACTAGTATATGAACCTTTAGAACCACTAAGCACTACGTGATTCAGTCAGGGGCATTTTACTTTTGTTGCTTGATTAACATGACTTTGACGATAGCAACTAAATTAGGCTGCGGTCCCTTTAAACCGAACACACGTGAATGCAATGCACTGACACATGTTCCCTACCCTTTACATTCATGTAATACGTAATCTACTGTTTACCTGAATGCTAGTCAAAACAGACCATTTGAAATCCTTTTGTGTGTACTTGTCCATTCTTACTCGCGCGGTGTGAGACGTGCTGTGTGTGCGCTTCAGTGTCTGCGCTCAGAAACCGGACTGAACGGAGCTCTCTCTTCCATCTCCAAACGTATCCATATGCCTGCTCTTCTCTTAATCCCACATATTAAGATTTTTGAACATTTTATGAGACGTGCAGCAAGTGTATAGCTTATAAATGTCGTTGACGAAATGAACACTGGTCCAGACTCACGACACCAGGCCTGATTCTAACTCCACTCACCCGAGGTCTCTGAAAGGAACCTCAAACTCCAGCTCCTCTTTGGTGAGGGACTCCACCTTCTCGATGAAGTTCTTGAAGGCGGATTTGAGCTTGTGTCTCATCTCGCGCTCCATCTGCTCGGCGTAGAGGTCGTCGCGGTCGTGCATGTGCTGGTGCTTGCCCAGGTCTGTGGTGATCTCGCCCACCTCCGTGTAGAACTGGACGTCCGTGTGCCGCTTCTTCCCGAACATGATGGCGTTCTGTGACGGACAGAAGAGAGTTAATGTCGGTCGGTGAGGCGCGAGACGCACCACACGTGTTTTAGTTCGAGGCACACCTTCAGATGGAAGTGCAGCACGATGATCATCTCGCCATCGCACGGCTGGAATATGGCGTGCTTGATGTTGTTGTACAGGATGTCCACTTTATCGCCACGTACTGACGTGAAACGGAAACCTGGAGAGACGCAAGAGAGCCGTTGTTTGAGATGAACACCTTCAGGTCAGTATTGTTCCTTTATAACAAACAGTTTTGAGTAACACTTGTTCCAGATGTTTTCTTTGCGCTTGAAACCTTCTCAAAATAACACGTGTCATCACAGGTTTTGTAAATCTGGACTGCTCATGAGCAATCAGAAGTCACTCATTTAAAGGATTTCAAATTCCATTCATGCAAATGAGGTTAAATGTTCTCAGAAAGGGTTGCAAAGGGGCAAACAATTACCAGAAACGTTGACTCTTTGCAACCCTGTTAAAATCAGCGAGCTATGAAGGTTTATGACTTTTATATGACAGAGACTGATGTCATTGTGTTAATATATTGTATCCTGCCTGATTCAGTCCTCTCTCCACACTCTCTCACCGTTGGTGTGTGCCTCCAGCGAGCCCTGCATCCTCTTCTGGGCGATGTTGGGCCGGATGTAAAGGTCTTTGAGTTTGGGGTTGCTGCGGTTGAGATTGATGACGAGCGAGTCCTGTTTAACGATGCCCTCCTTCTCCTTTTCCTCTGCCTCGCGGGTCTTGTAGCGCTTCTGCACCTCCTTGATGATGCGGAAGGCATTCTGCAGGTTTGTGGAGGGCACCGAGTGATCGCCCGGAGACTTCAGGTTCGATGCGCGGTACGTGCTAGGAGAGATAATATGTATTATTTTACATTTTTTGCACATTTTACTCCAGCAGTGAACCAAACCTTGCATTAAATATACGCTGAAGACATTGGAGTTTGTTCTCCAAGCCCAGCGCTGTGTTTGGCCATTAGAAGGTCTTACATCTCTTTGACAAACGTGGCCTCGGGGTTGGGGAAGATGTTGCCGTCGTGGCGTCCCAGCGAGCTGCCCGGCACGAAGAAGTTTATCCTCAGGTACGTGTAATCTCCTTCCACGGACATACTGATGTTCTGTAAACACAGGTCAGAGTCTCAGACGGAGCAGAGCCGTGTTCAGCGTCAGAGCAGAGTGATGAGGTTACCTTGATGGTGGCGATGTGAAACGGCGTGGCGATGCCGAACACGGGCATGACCACGGTCTCGTACTTCTTATCAATGAAGATCTTCATGTCTCTGATGTCCTTCTCTCGGGGCATCTGGGAAACGTTCTTATACGACACATTCGACTTCCTGGCTCTGAGGGGAATCACGGGAAGACAAGAGCGTTTGCATCAAACTAGCATTACACAGCCTGATCTCTGGAGCGCTGACCCAGTTACAACCAGTCACGCATGAGACACAACGGTTAGAAAACCTGTAGTCAACTTTAAAGTTGCCCAAATGAAGTTCTTATACATGCGTATTACTAATCAGAAATGTTTTGATATGTTTACAATAGGACATGTTCAAAATATCTTCATGTAACATCGCTCTTAATATCCTCGTGATTTTTGGCGTAAACGTTTGTAACTGTGACCCATACATTGCTATTATTGTCTATTGCTATTCATGACCGTTTTTGTGCTCCAGGATCCCAGAGGAACTGAATGTGGTGTAAACACATACTTCTGAATCTGCTGCCCTCCTTTCTGCTCGGTCAGCCGCCGCTTGGCCTCCTCGTTCACCTGACTGGCCAGTTCTTTCTGATGGGCCCGCCTCTTCTCCTCCGCGGTCATCTCATTCTGACCAATGTGACGAGAGTAAATGAGAAGGCAGGTATGAGCCGGCTGAGTTCTGCTGATTAATGGAGGAGGAACATACCCTGGTCCTGTCGGCCAGCAGGGCGGCGCTACGAGCCCCTTTCCCCAGCAGCTCCTCAGCGTTATCATCCTCTTCCTCCTCGTCCTCTTCATCGTCGTTCTAGACATGCACAGAAAAAAAGGACATTTCTGACACCTTAATTATAAACTATAAATATCAACATACATATATTAATATCAACACACGTGTGTATATATATAGTGTGTTGAAATTGGCAAAAAATTTGAATATTGTATTAAAATCTATCAAATAAATAAGCGTTTATGTTGCATGTGTACAAGAGAACAAAATCACCTAATTAGAAAACTAATGCAAAGCGTTAGCAAAAAAACAAACACTGGAGCAATCTTGAGAATTTTTTTTTTAGTGTCATGTGAGAAAAAAATAAAATAAATAAACAACAACTGCAAACCATTAAAAGACATCTATTTTATAACAATTTGTATTTTGTTTTTTACCATTTTATTTATATTTTTTTATTTTCATTTTTTGCTATTTATGAGTCTTTTATACGTGATGTCACTGTGTCTAAATTAAACAGAACATTTTATTTCAGTTAATATTCAATACATTTTACATAAATATTTTAAACAGGTCCACATGGAGATTTCTTTTTTTCGTTTTTATTTCTTAGCCATATCTGAAAATTGCTTGGCACAGCTGAAATTAAATATGTTTATTTTTATTATATATATATATATACACATACAAATTACATACGGTCTACATAATTTCTTTTTAAATTATTTTCTATTTTCTTGCTCACTTTTTAAAATTGAGTTCACAGTTTTGACATGCCCGCTTACTTCTATAAATTATATTATTAGACATTTTTATTTTTTTTTTAGAATTAAAATCACTAAATAAACACTGAGGGGAAAAGTTCTAAGAACATTACAGTGCTTTATTATTATTATAATCATAGTATACATATTAGTGCTTTAATGCAATTAGCAAAATAAAATAAAAAAAATAAAATAAAATAATTAGCAAAATAATTTCATAAAAAAAATTATATATATCGAAGCTGGTTATTATTTCTGAATTTTTTTATATATATATAAAATTCAGAAATAATAACCAGCTTTGATGGGTTGTGTTTAATGTATATTTATATGGAGTTTGATTACGGCCCAGCAAGTCTTTACCTTGAGGAAAATGCCAACGTTTTTGATCTTCTTTTTGACGGGTGTGAGGACGGTGGCCTGATCCTCCTGCGATCACAAACACAAGCACAGGATTACCGAAGCGTTTCAGAGCGCTTCCAGCTCACGCAGCTCTAACGAGCGAACGCACCTCGTTGATCTGTATGGTGTCTCCGACGAAGAGGGCGTATTTCTTCTGCTCGTCTTTCTTGGCCTCTTGGTTGATCATATCAGCTAATCCCAGACTGATGCTGAACACCATCCCTGCACAAACACATCAGCGCAGTACAAGACTGAACGAGACAAGCGCACAGACTTCATCTACACATTAAAAACAACGACGATGATAAAAATTATATTTCCCCCCCACACTACAGATGCACACAAAAACCTGCACATCTCACACAGTATCAAGAAGATTCATTTGAAACATTTTGCTAGTATCTTAATGCAGTAATGCTAATTACTAGACAACAGGATTTATGAGCTCAGACTCACCTCTCTTGAGTTTGAACTGGTTTTTGGCATTCAATACGAGCGATCCTTCTCTGAACTCGATGCCCATAGCGAACCTGAAACACACACACACACGTCACAGGCAGCTCACTTCACACACTTCATATGGATGATCTGGAGTGTGAAGCGTTTCAGACACAAACCCGAGGTTTTTCGTCAGTTTGCTGACCAGATCTGGTTTCTCTTTCTTGACGAACTCCAGGACGGTGTTATAGACCTCACTCAGCTTCACTCCTGTACGACACACACTAATGATTAAACCATTCAACACACATACACACAACATACAAGTACACACACTCACCGTGCTTCATCTCCTTCAGCAGCTCCTCCTCCACCTGCAGCAGGAAGTTGTAGTTGTCCTGCATGTCCTGTGGAGGGTCCACCATCAGTGTGCGCACCAGGTTGGAGCAGTAGGACTTGTAGCGGATGCCCATGGCACAGGTGATGGCCCCGAAGTGCATGTGGTTCTTATCACTGCCGAGAGAGACATGTTCAGCGCCGGAGCGTCTCCATCAGAACACCACACTGCTACGGTCCTCACCTGACCACGCTGAACTTCAGGCTGTAGTTCCCGCCGCTCTGAATGATGGGAGGGTAGCACATCTCCACCGTCGACGGGTCCACGCCGCCCAGAAACTTGCGGTCCTCAATGGCCTTCTCCACAGACTCGGCCAGACGACTGTGCTTGACTTTCTGCTCAACAGAGAGCACGAGCACAAAACATTAGCCGCGGAAGAATCCACGCTCATAAACTATAACACGCATAAGACAAACCAGGCTTCTCATGATGTCACATTCTACAGCTAAAGAGACCCTTCAAGTTTATAATTGAAGACATGTTTTATTCAATGCACGGGTGTAACTGGTTTATGCATATAATAAAATCTATGAATGAGCAGTCAACTGATATTGTCATATATACACACACACACACTGAACACACCAACAACTAAACTATTACTTAAAACGAGAGACAATATTTCTTATTTTTATTTGAAATTCAGGTCTAAAAACATGAAATAGAGGTAAACATTGATCAAAACTAAACTATAGATATTAAAACAATCAATGAATGATACTAAAATGACACTCTGAAGACTGCAGTGATGATGCTGAAAAGCTACAGCTGCGAGAAACTGATGCTTCTAAATTGCAATAATATTTTTTTACTGTATTTCTGAACAAATAAATACAGCCACGGTGAGCAAATATGTTTTTTTTTTTAATGTCTCCTAACTTTTCTGGCTCTTTAAAGTCCAAACGCTAATTGGCTCCTGTCTTGTGATGATGTGAAGTTAGCGTTATAGGAGCAAAAAAGTGAGGGTACCTCGTCAGCGTCTACGATCTCCATCACTCGCTCCTTGAAGAACTTGGTGAAGACGTCGCTGGTGATGGCGGCCGCCTTCTTCATGAGCGCCAGCTCCCCGTCCTCCTTCACCGCCATCGTATATGCCACCACCGTGCTCATGTCCACCTGAGAGACACACACACACGCTCAGATCTTCTGTCACTGGTTCAGTACGCTCTCTGTGTGAACAGCAGAGGAACAGACCCTCTCCAGGCCCTCGGCCGTGATCATGTCGCTCCAGCTCTTCATATACTCTCCGGGGAACTTGTCCTTCATGAACACGCCGACCGTCTTTCCCTCTTTACTTCCACGGATGGCTTCGATCATCTTCTCGAAGTTCACCTTGTTGCTCTCGTTCTGTCACACAAACATATAAAGGGGATTTTCTCAATATTTAGATTACTTTGCTCCCTCAGATTCCTCTTTTTTTTTTTGCATATTTTGGCATGAGTCTTTTGTTGTTGCACTCACAGACTGCTGAGAGCGTTTCTCTATTTCAAAGAGGGTTCAGATGACTGCCGAGCGTGAAGCGTACTCTACCTTTTCCCGGACGAGCAGCGTGATCGGAGGAATCCCGTTTGCATTCTCGTTGCCTTTCGTGACGGCGACCTGCTTCAGGAACTCCACTTTCTTCTTACTGGCCAGAAAAATGATCTTAGTCTCACAAAACACCATGATAGTGTCTGTGAGCTCGTAACCAAACAGCCACGTCTGGACAGAGAAGACGACACATGAGCACGCAGGGATCTCCAACAGTATTAACACTCTTATTAAGCGTTTTACTGCACCTGAAGGGCTGTAGATTTGGCGTAGACGATCTCTTCATCGACTCCAACAGACACCACGATGGCATCCACCTTCCCAAACTCATCGTCACCTTTCTGCCATGAAAACACAGTTACTGTACAGGATACAACAGTGCACAATTACATCATTAAGAGTTATGCATCATGTCTACCCTTTCAAAAACGCTTTATGGTTACATGTGTGTAAAATCTGATTGTGTGTTAACTAACAGAAATGATGAAACTAGGTGTGTGTTTATTCACTGTTCTGTAACATAAGTGCATGGTTGTATAATATTGTAGGTATTAAAATGTATAGTTAAATATTCTAACAATGTGGCGATGTTTAATTAAAACAAAATATCTAACGTTACTCAAAACATCATGGATATAATAGTTTAGCAACGAAACAGTGCTGCAGGAATGAAACAAACATCCGTAGACGGCTTTTCAGACAACATTTAGTCTTTTACTCTCTGAGGTAAACAGAAGTCAGTCAGTAGAGCAGTAATAACTGTCTTTCCCACCTGCAGCATGTCTCAATCTGAGCTAGCTCTCAGCTAATGCTACATCTGACTGAACCTCTGCATCCAAACAAAGCGTTTACCTCATAAACATTTACCACAACCTACACGAAACACACAGTCCGAGGGTTTATTTCATAACTGCATTATCAAAACTCATAACGACCGAGCGGAAATGGCGTGAAACCACTACATGCTAATATGATAGCACATTAGCCGCTGCGCTAATCGCACAAAAAAACAGACGAAACGCTCGCAAACTCCAGCGATTCCGTTCCGAACGGAAATATAGGACCGTGCAGACCGACGGAGACAAGCGCGCTGGCCTGCGTGTGTTTATATAACAGTTGTATGGAAATGAGGCCTGAATGTGTGTGTGTGTGTGAGAGAGAGGACTTCCAGCATCACAGGCTCATAAACACATCATAGTGAATAATGTCTGTCAGAATATGATCTTTATGATGATTTACGGCTGTTTTGAGCGGCTGTGGGCTCTCCGTACCTTCCAGTTGCCGTAGAGTCGCTTGATGCGGCGGTAAAACGCGTCTTTATCCAGATTCACCGCCATAATATCACATCAACACACACACACACACACACACACTGAAGTACAGCAGCGGAGAGCGGACAATCACACTCCGCTGATCTCCACTCTTTCTTCTCTCCACTGGACAAAACAGTAACAACACACGCGAAAAGAACGAAAACACGGGAAACTAATTCTTTCTATTTAAAAAGACGGTTATTGTTGTTTAAAATGAGCTCGTTGTGTTGTTTTAAGTGCTGTCGCTCTGTAAACGCGCCGATGATGTGCATATATCACGATAAAACACGCATGTGTGTTCCGCTGATCGGTAGCTCCGCCCCTTTCTGGTTTTTATGCATATATTAAACATTTATTTATTTAATATAGATTTAGAAACGGTGGGCAATTATTGGACGTAATTGATTTTTTTATCAAATATTTTTATCAATTTAAATTAATATTGATTTTTTATAGGTAATTATTTATTTATTTATGCTGCCATTTTGTGTTGAGGTGTTTATTATTATTATTATTATGACCTAAACGCGTGCTTGTTTCACGAAAGCACGGTATGTTTCAAAAGAACGACGCAATGAAATTAATCTGCGCTCGTTTATTAACTATATATTCGCTATTAAAGCCTAACAGCGGTGTTTATTGCGGCTTTTGTTTTCCTGCGTTTCCCTCCCTCGCAGAAACTCCCGCCCTGACGCTCACGTCACCTAGCTTGGGCCCAATGAGATCCCGCTCTCCCAGTCACGTGCTGCACAAACCCCGCTCCCGATGCTCACGTCACCGCGTTCCCGCCGTCCGCGCGCATGACTTTTTCCCGCCATCTAGTGTCATTCAAAAGAGCGCGAACTCCAGCGAAGCACGTGGGCTTAGAGGAGAAGCAGTGCCGGGATGTTCAGTTTTTTTTTTATAATAATATAAGGAATATTTTATGAGAGAAGTGATGTGTTAAAGTGCTTATACAGTGCACCGTGACTGCTTCAACTAGATTAAGGCATGTTTTGACCATCATTAAGCTTTAAAGAAGGCCTCCTAATCTTTTCAACTGCAATGCCTCTTTATAAAGTGATTGTTCATTTAGAAAATAAAGAATATATAGAGAAACCGTAAGTATTGTGGGACAAAAATAAATATTATATGATATACAATATGTATTCATATATATTTTTAATTTAAATCATTTAAAATGTTTACAGCTAATACAGCTGCTCTTAAATCATTCATTGTGTTCTATCCCATATATTTATTTATCTCTTGAAATCACTACGAAGAATCATCCTACATAAATTTGAAGACCAAAGCAACCAATCATTTCTTTTTTTCTATTTGGTTGTTTATTCAACTCAATCTCCTCGACACGATTAAAGAACTGAGATGATCACAACAGCCCAAAAAGTTAAAAGAAGAAAAATGAACAAAAAAAAAATCATATGTTCACAAGCACTCACACACGTCTGTTTCTGAACATTTCCCCATTATAAAATCTACAGTAAGATCTGAGAATGTAAAACGTATTAAAACGGTCCTCAACGGTTTCCCAGTGATGCCACAACGGTCCAGGGTTGGATTGCCAGGGAAGGCATCAGATCTAGAGCTTGAATGCAACAAAGTCACTTTGGATAAAAGCGTCTGCCAAATGCATTCATGTACATGAAATACATTCTAATAATAAAAATCACAATAAATATGGCATCAAACAGCTGTTAGTTACCAGTTCCATTGTAACCGTTACCATAGCAACAGCAGAATTTTGGCCATGAACTATAGTTACCATGGTTCAAAATCAAATCAAGCGAGCGCCAAAAACCGCAATTTTAAAAGAGTCTGTGCATTATCAGCTTAAGAGAATTTTAGTGGTCAGTCTTTCTCACACACACACACACACACACACACACACATGTGCTCTACAGCAGAAACATCCTCTATGCAGGTACAAAAACACAGACACTTCAAGCAACGAAAAGCTGGATTGTGTGTGAAATATTTCAGATTGCAATCCATAACCCAAGCATGGATTTCTGTTCTTACATAAAACCTGTTTCTGCTGTGAACACGCACCTGGTAAAAATAGCCATCTGTTCATATACAGTTATATTATTGAGATCTCTTTAAATATTCCTTTTTTTTCATCCTAAACCTTTTTTTTATCCTCGGATTCCCGCTGCTTTCCTGTGTCAGTCTGTGCATGTGAAGCAGCGGTTAACAGTCGGGCTTTCCTGCTGTTCTTGTTCACGCTGAGAGTTCACAGTCCTCACACACATGTCTGTCTCCTCCATGTTTCTACGTGACGGTGGTTGAGTTTTGTCCTCTGATGGCACACCAGGCCATGAACACATCCCTGCAGAGAACAGACCAGACATCAGTAACAGCATGACGACACACACACATCTGGACACTGAAAACATGCACATTACACATCACACACATCTGTACATGAGCCATACTGGGCCTTAAAGAATCAGTTTTGGCATACAGTGAAACAAAGATGTTCACAGCAAGTCAGCAGACCTCGAGAGAATGCTGGGAGTTTTCTGAGAGGGGTGAGTTCAGGGGTCAGGGTTGGTGTGCGTGTGCGAGAGAGAGAGTGTGTGAGTGAGAGAGTGTGAGAGGGTGTGTGCGAGTGGGAGAGAGTGTGAGAGAGAGCGCGAGTGGGAGAGAGCGCGAGTGGGAGAGTGTGAGAGAGCGCGAGTGGGAGAGTGTGTGAGAGAAAGCGAGTGTGAGAGGGTGTTTGAGAGAGTGAGTGTGTGAGAGGGTGTGTGAGAGAAAGCGAGTGTGAGAGTGTGTGTGAGAGAAAGCGAGTGTGAGAGTGTGTGTGTGTGAGAGTGTGTGTGTGTGTGTGAGAGAGTGTGTGTGTGTGTGTGTGTGTGTGAGAGTGTGTGTGTGTGTGTGAGAGTGTGTGTGTGTGTGTGTGTGTGTGTGTGAGAGAGTGTGTGTGTGTGTGTGTGTGTGTGTGAGAG
>JAUMHQ010000059.1:730561-742690 GCA_032361165.1 Enteromius paludinosus
TTCATAACTTAAAAAATTTGACGTAACTGATTACCTCAAATTTTTTGAGTTTTGCCAACTTATTCGGGATTACAGTGCATCATATGACCCCTTTAAAGATATTAAACGTATTTTATTTCAGAAAGTTACCATGGTGACATTTGGTAAGAATAAACCAACACACTTAAAATAATAAATAAAACTTAGTGCTGTCAAATGATTAATCGTGATTAATCACAAGCAAAATAATGAGTGTGTACTGTGTATATTTATGAATGATGTATAAATACAACCACACGTGTATGCTAATGAAAAATATGCTATGTTTATATATTAAATATATTTATATATAATAAAACAAAAACAATAGAATGATAAACTCAAATAAAAATAAAATGTAGGCTTTTTTGCCAGATAGAAATAGTTTATGATAAAATTAATAACAAAATGACATAAAATAAAAATATAAACAAACATTTATAAAATAAAAATACTTTTAAATGAAAATAATTCGAAAATAAATGCAAATATAAAAAATTAGCACAACAATAAAAACGGATCTAAAGTGGAAACAGAATATAAGCAGTTAATTAAAAAAGTATTAAAACTACATTATCATAATAATAATGAAAAATCGATGACGCAATGGTTAGACTCACTTGATGGCCGTGCACATGTCCAGCCCCATCTGAACACAGTTTGGAGCGTGATGAGGGATAGGGTCAGGAAGACCGGACACACAGTAATAACAGTCACCCAGGATTTTAATACGCAGACAGCCATTCCTCTGCAGAGAGAAGCAAGAAGAGAGAGAGTTGAGTACTCAAGCATCAGAGAACACAGACAGCAGCAGAGAGGCAGATACCGCACCTTAGCGATGTCGTCGAAGCGGCCGAACAGTTTGTTGAGGACGGCCACAAGCTCCTCGGGTGTGCAGGTGCTGGACAGGTGCGTGAAGCCCACGATATCAGCGTACAGGATACTGCAGAGACCAGACTTCACTAATAAACTACAATCACTCGAGTGTAATCAGCCTGTGTATTTCTGTGTATTTGTTTTTGCATGAGAGTGTGTGTTTATTAATGCTTGTGTGTGTGTGTTGACCTGACGTCTTTGTGCTGGTGTACGTAGAGACTGTGGAAGTTAGGTTTGTTCTCTTCAGCGCTGCATGTAGCTGTCAGACGCTTTACGATCTCAATCTTCAGCTCCAGGGCGATGTACCGCGGCAGCACGGACAGCAACAGATGCTCCTGCACACCAGAGTTTATTAATATTATTACCATTATATTTATTAACACGTCAGCTTCATTCCAAGCCAAAAGCAGCATGTCCCCACTGCATGAACCGCTGCGGAGACACACACTCGTGCCAATGTGTGTGTGTGTCTATGAGAGTTTGTGTGTGTATGCACTCTGCGCTCTGAATGAAGTGTAGATCTGTACCTGGTCACGTTTCTGCTTGGCCTGAGTGGCGCGGTTTCTGCTGAAGTCCTCACGCTTTTTGCTGGACTTCCTGTGAGCGTGTTCAGTATGCCACAGGTGAAACACACCTATTCCGTTCACACACATGAACAGCACAGCGTTCGCCACCAGCTGTCACACACACACAGAGGTTTTGAATACATGCAGAGGCAGGAAAATCATCTGGCATCAGTTGACGGTCATAGTTTGCATATAACATTTCCTCTAACCAGCCATCAATCAGGTGTGTGTGTGTTTGTTTGTCTGTGTTACCAGCCAACACACACTCATTCGCATCCTTCTCTCCACTCTCTGAGACAGAAATCTCCAAACCTATCCTTTCTAATCATGCTACATCTTGACTGCTTATTACTATGCCATCTGATGTTCTTTAAGCCATTTCTCCTGCATTTGTACCTGCACTCTCTCACATCATTAAGTCATCCCTCCACACTGGTGTTTCTCCCTCAGTATTTAGACAGGCTACTTAAGAAAACCACTCTTAACCCAACTCTTTTAGGGAACTATAGACCGGTTTACCTTTCATTACAAAAACACCTGAATGAGCAGTGTTCAATCAAGTCGACCACCTCCACAGAAGTGGACATTCAACTGAAACTGCCTTGCTCTCAGTTGTTGAAGCCTAAAGACTGGTAAGAGCAGATTCCAGATCTTCTATACTTATTTTATTGGCTCTGTCCACTGCTTTTTATACTCCTGTCAATCCTGTCGGCAAAGAGCATCCCGGGAGCCACACTTCAGGATTTATATCTCTTAGATAGGTCCTTCAAGCTATCTTGAAAAGGTGAGGTGTCCAAAGCTACTGGGGTGCCTCAGGGCTCGGTTCTTGGACCACTTCTCTTCTCTGTCCACATGGTATCATTTGGCTTGGCTTTTCATATCACTGCTCTGCTGATGGCACTCAGCTCTGCCTCCTGTTTTATCCTGATGATCTGATGATAGCTGCTTGCATCTCAGCTTGTCTAACAGACATTTCTTGCTGAATGAGGGACACATCTCCTTGTTCAAGTTCTTGTTCTGTCCAAATTGTATGCCCTCCTGGCAGGACTTCCAGACAATTTCATTTAAACCTCTGCAACTAATCCAAAATGCTGCTTCAACATTATTGTGTGTGTGTTTGTGTTTGTGTGTGTGTGTGTGTTACCTGCACGGCCAGGTCTCGTGTCTGTGGACTGGTGACAGACACATACACACTGATGACGATGATGTGACAAACGCTAGTTCCGATGCCGAAGCTCAGAGCCCATGAGAGTGGGAGAGGAAGAACCGTATAAACGGACAGAGACAGAAAGAGGAAGAACGCCACCTGAAGAAGAAAAACAAATACATCACATCCGAACATCAGCAGTTATTATAGACTACAGCTAAACCAATAAAAAAACATTTCTGCTTCTTTACGTTAACATTCATTGAACAAATTCATAAAGAAAAGTCTTTTAGGGAAAATTTCTCATATTAAAAAATTTAGCTTGATGCAATAAAATAGCTAAAACAACACAAAACCTGTATTTATTACTTTATGAGCTTTGAACTCAAATCAAACCAGGCATGTTCATAATACATGCAAACTGATTTTTTATTTAAAATTAAATGTAATTATTTAACAATAATCAAAAATAAAAACCAATTAATAATTAAAATTTAAAAAATACAATTATTCTTAATTTATGAATGTCATGCTTCTTTAGGAATCCTCCATGTTTTAGAGTTTCCTGATTTCCTGGATTAGGATTGAGGATGTTGAGAATAGATATAGATATTATAGATATTTTGTTATATTTCTCAGCTTTGCATAACCAGAAAAACGTAATATTTTTGGGTATTAGTTTACATTCTAATACATTTGAATTTGACATGACATTTCCTTGTCAGAAACCTCAGCTAAAAATACTTCCAATGAGGTAATTACTTTATCTTCAAGATCTCTGTACTTGCAGAAAGCAGGTTTCTGGTTCAAATAAAATGTAAATCAGTCTACACTGGTGGTGATCTGATCTAAGGGTGTCCTCAGCTGACCTGCTCCCAGGCTGTGACCACACCCCCGGTGAAGATGAAGACGAAGGCGATGATGAAGAGCATGGACCAGACAAAGATTGCCAGAGGTGTTTCTCCTCGCCGGAGCACCGGCAGACACGGCAAACACAGCAGCAGAGACACGCAAACACACACCACCACACACACCACTGCAAATGCTGCCACGTGAACGGCGAGACTCTGGATGCGGGAGAGAAACACACACTTCACATTATCGACATAAGAAAGGTCTTTCAAGCGTCACACACACCTGCCGGAAAATCCAGATTAAAGGAAGAGTTCAGCAATCAGGATTTGGTAATACTCAGGCCAGGAGTTTGTTTCTTCGTCAGATCTGGAGAGATGTGTGTCTGCATCAGTGTCTCCGCAGTCAATGGGTGTCCACGCAGCTGATAAACACAAACAAAATAATCCACAGCACTCCAGTCCATCAGTTCTTGAGAAGAAAACAGATTAACCAAATCCAGCATTAAGGGGTTTTTAAACTTCAACCACTGCTCCAAGCTAAAATATCAGTCCATAATCCATAATAACACTTCATTAAAACATCTTAATCCTGGATCAGTTTGATCTTTTGTCTTCTCCAGCTGTTAACTGATGAGCTGGAGTGCTGTGGATTATTATGATGTGTTTATCAGCTGTTTGGACGACACCCATTCATATCCATTTCTACAAACTCTGATGAAGAAACAAACTCATCCCAATCTTGGAAGGCCTGAGGATGAGCACATTTTCAATTTTGTGTAAACTTTTCCATATAGGGATCTCCTTAATCACAAGATGAGTGTGGCTCTCACCCGGCCGGTGGAGGGGATGATGATGATAATGGTCACACAGAAGAGGATGGCCAGTATGACTCCGGACACCAGCAGCGGCGTCTCCTCCAGACAGCGCAGAAACGCCATGTTCACCGACTGGAAACAGCCGGAAGTCTGGGGGGACTCTCTCGGGTCATCCTCCACGATGAACCTGCTGCGAGAGCTCTGAGACACCTCCGTGACAGCACTGGAAGCCCTCGAGGTCTCAGATAACGTCGCCAAACTGTGTCTCCTGTTAGTAGTCCAGTCTCTGGATGTGCCTGGGACGTTCTGAGAAGAAGTGCTATTGAGTCCATTTCTGCTGTGATTGTGGTGCTCCTCAGGACTGGGGGCGCTGCCACTGAAGGACGAGGGGGACTCGCTGAGACGGTTCTCAGCCCTCAATGAGGTACGTGGTTTCTGGGGCTCGGTGACGTTCCCGAGCCTGGCGACTCCCAGCTCGATGGACACCTTGGAGTTGTCCAGCATGCCCGTCTTTGGGGTTTCGTTTGTGCTTCTTTTAACGTTTTCTGTCCAGCCCGAGTTCAGCAAGATAAATAATGTCTGCTAAGGAGGGCTTGAATAGTCCATTGTCCAGATCAGATCAATTCTGAGGGTTTAAGACCGATGTTTTCAGAGCTCCTCAAGCTGTTCAGTAGATCCATGTAGAGAAGCTCCATTTCTCTCGAAGCATGGAAGATGTCTTAGCCATTACTTAAAGGACACTATGGTAAAGAAGATCATTATGTCAAAAGACATGCTCGACACTTAAAATCAATAAACAGTATTATAGGTTTCCATATGTCACCACAATAAAACCATATTGGGTTCCACAAAGAACCTTTCAGTGATCACTTCTTCAAGGAACCATTTATTTCCAGTGTAAAGAACTTTTTATTGAGAATTTTTTCACTATAAAACACCTTTTGTCCAGTTTCTTTACTGGCACTGATGCGTCCATCCATGGAATCTTTCAATTGGATACAAGGTTTTTCTCTAGTGCAATTTTCACTTTATATGAAAGTTTAAATGAAGTTTACCAAAAAATAAATATTTGCTTAATATTTAGACCAAAGTGTAGAGTTGAGTTTGGTGTTGCATCAATGGATGCTCTACAGTAAATGGGTGCCGTCAGTCCAAACAGCTGATAAAACATATATAATCCACAGCACTCCAGTTCACCAGTTAACACCTGGAGAAGACAAAAGATGAAACTAATCCAGCACTTCAAACCAGTACGTTCAGCAAAAATATCCATACAGTTATTGCACTGACCCTTTTTAAGACCATTCTGACGGCACCCATTCACTGTAGAGCAGGGTTCAGTCCTGGAGGGCCAGTGTCCTGCAGATTTTAGCTCCAACTCTAATCAAACACACCTGAAGCAACTGCTCAAGCTCTTACTAGGTATACTTGAAACTTCAAGGCAGGTATTGAGGAAAGTTGGAGCTAAACTCTGCAGGACACCGGCCCTCCAGGACTGAACTTGGTGACCCCTGCTGTAGAGCATCCATTGCTGAGCAAAACATTAACCATCTATCGTAGATGGTTCAGCTAATCTTCATTATTGGGCGAACTACTGGTTTAAGAATTGTTCAATGAAAGGTTTGTTTTTGGGTAACAAAAACTGGTTCTTCTATGGTTAATTTTTAAGACTTTGAAACGTCTATTGTTACGTCACCTAAAACAACATCTCTACGTGACGGCAGGACAGGTTTGGATGCCTTACAATGAGAAACATGTCACTTCACAGCCAAGCGAGCGCAAGAGTCTGCACTGCATGTTGTTGTACACTTTTAAAAACAAAGGATTTAGTCAGCAGAGACGGTTCTGTGAAGAACGGAATCTTTACATTCCACAAAAGGTTCTTCAGATTTCTGAGATGTTCTTCATTCAGAATACAAAAGGTTATTTTACATGCATCACTCTCACAATCCCTGGATTGAACCTTTATTTTTAAGAGTGTCTATGAAAATGTGTCTGGTTAACGAGCAAATATAAACCTTAGATTATGATACTGTAAAAAACATTAACAAAATGACCACAGGAACCTGAACTCAAACGGTCAAACACACTCAGACAAAACATGCAAATGCACTCATTTCCCTAAAGCACAGAGAGACTGATTCAGTATTCAGCCGCTCACAAATATCCTTATGCTTTAATATTTCAGAAAAAAGAACAGAAGAAGAACAACTGCGACATCAGGGATATGGTTATATATATTCTACCTACAAAACAAACTAACAAAAACCTACTTCTGTCACGTTCTGATTGAATTTAGGAGAACAGGATTAACTGGAATACTTCACACACACACACACACACACACACACACACACACACACACACACACACACCTGTCTTTGAGCATAATAGTTCGGTTCCAATCCCATTTTGATTGTTCAGTTTACGTCATACTTTACTTTAATACTGTTATTCGTCAAGGATGGTTTAAACTGATAAAAAAAAATGAGAGTAAAGAAATGTATAACATTACAAAACATTTCTATTTCAAATAAATGCTGCTCCTTTGAACTTTTTGTTCATCTGTGAATCCTGAATAATAAATAATATGTACAATATGACAGTTTCCTTAAAGATATTGAGCCGCACAACTGTTTTTTGATAATAACCAGAAGTGTTTGTTGAGCAGTAAATCAGTACATTATAATGATTTCTGAAGTAATGATGCTGAAAATACAGCTGAACATCACACTTTAACACAGAACACAGCTGATTCAATAGTAAAAATATTTCACAATTTGACTGTATTTTTGATCAAATAAATGCAGCCTTGATGAGCAAAAAATACTTTTTTTAAGCAGTAGAAATGCCCATAGGTTAGAGAACAAAGTAAAATAAATTTACCCTTTTCCGTCTTTCCGAGACAACTAAAAAAGGATGAATAAGATAATTATGTCTGTAGAAGCATTTGTCATAAAATCTCCCCTCAGGCCTTCACGTACATCAGCCGGAGTTTAACACTGATCCGGGATCAGAGCACTTTTCTCTTCTGAAGAAATGAGTCACAAAGCCTCTTACAACAGCGCATGAGTCAATGAGCAACAAAGGGCTGTATTTACTCTACTATCGCTGGATCTGATCTCATCATATCAAAGAAAAGCCGAGGGCTTGTCCAGGCCTCCTGGTTTGATCCTGGTCTTTCTGTTCATTACCTGTCTACAGTTCTCTGGCAGTCATGCTCTGATGCAACTCAAGAATGCAGTGAAACCACACGAGCAAACACGAGCGAGAAAAGAGGAAATATGTCCGCCTCTGAATTCGATTCTTTGAGGGAAACTCTCTGTCTGTGCGTCTCTGCATCGCTGTCATAAAGACGTTGTCTAGTTGCATTTATTTGCATATCTGGCATTTTCATATGACACCGTTTTCCATAAACGCATCCTTTATTTTCCCTGTAACTCATACCAAAGGTCATTACACTGCCATCTGTCAGTGTTAAATTCAGCATCAACCTTAAACTTAAACCTGCTACTCATTTGCATTCATTTAAACAATTCACAATGCATTATCAGCATGTCATCCACATTAATACTCCTCGGACATAACCCCAAAAAATTTTATTTATATGATTAAAATATTACAATCAGAATTTTAAAAATATTATTTTAATTGTATTATTTACTATCATAAGGATTTTTAAAAGCAACTACACAATGTTCAGATTGACCTGTTAACGTCACAGCTGTAATTTCACGAAGCATGCTCGAGAGTCTCAATACTTTGCAGACATTGTCATGACCCTCAATGATCCTGGACACCCGTATTGAGATCGCTAGGGTGTCCTGCTCTGTTTATGTTGTGTCTGTCTGCGCCTGCATGAGCTTCCTAAGACTCAATGACTGTATACACCAGTCCGGTTTCTAAAACCAAAGACCTGTTTCATCGCTCGACTCGGTTCAGTTTGTGTAATGAAGAAGAGAGATGTGATTTTAATCCTACAAATGTTTGATTAGAAAAACGAAAGTACCCTTACAGACGCTGTTTTGAGTCAGTTTAGATGTTGAGGGTATAACAGGAGAGCATCTTATTCTGCTCACATTGTTCTCATGTGACAGAGCTGAATGTATAAGACTCCTGAGTCACTCCTTCATTCTCACTGTAGCAGGGTTAACCTCACCATTTCACCAGTTTTCATTAAAAAAACCCTCCAACACACAGTCCCTCTTAACACACATTGAACACGCCATTTATGTCTTAAAAACACACTCTTGTCTGTCTGTAAAGTCAACATACCTCCATACTGTCAGCTGTCCTCCGCTCGCTCTCTCCGTCACCTGAGTTCTCAAAATAGTTGGTGTTTCCATTTTTTTGTTCGCTTGAACTTGACAAACCGGTCGGATGGGATGACTGGCGGTACAAGGACCGAACCCAGAGGAACCCCGTCATATTTCATAACACTGAGCACTTCTGCCTTCATCAGTGACGGCGGCTGATGTCATTACAGTCATCATAATCATATTACCAATTATATTCATATACACACGTGACTGAACAAAAGGAAAACTCAAGGGAATTACTCACCTGCAAATGCTTCCACTTGGTTTTTCACCTTTTGCTGATTTAGA
Source organism: Enteromius paludinosus (assembly GCA_032361165.1). Lineage (NCBI taxonomy): Eukaryota > Metazoa > Chordata > Actinopteri > Cypriniformes > Cyprinidae > Enteromius > Enteromius paludinosus. The sequence goes on from JAUMHQ010000059.1 coordinate 739,445, forward strand.
TTTTATTCACTTCTTTTGGGGCCTGGAAACATCATATTTTTTGGATTTGTTTTCGGTTCTGATTTATTTATTATTTTGCTTCTGGGATTTCTTGGACAGAACACTGAAATTTTAAGTTGAACACCATGATGTTAAGTTAACATTATGAACACAGGCCTTATAAATGATTATTTTGCTTATAAATAGATTTCGAGGTGTATAACACGACATGATGCTTATACAATAATAATATTCCACTATCACATGATGAAATCCCTTCATTCAAACTGTACCAGTTTCTTTCTTCACAAAAGAAGATACTTTGGAAACCGTTGGGAATCAAACAACAATGAACCGCACTGATGTTCATCACAAAGAACACAGAGATCATTCTCGAAACATCTTCATGTAAATGATTACATCGTTCATGTAAATTAATATAGAGGTTATAGGCAACATTTGCACTCGTGAATCATGTTTCCTGCGGCTGCTTAGTCATCTATTTTGTTTGTTTTTTTCTTAAAGACTGGTCATAACTCTAAGTCACATGTAATTGTCAAACTTGAATCTGAAACGTAAGTCTACCACTTGGTTAACTGCTGGAGGGTCAAACTAGATCTTAGTACACATTTACATTTAGGATGCAAAGAAAGGAACTGAAGACGGAGAAATATAAGTTGTTTGTTGAAGTTTGGGTAAATTTGAAAATCATAATAAATGATTGCATTGCTGCGATATCTGGCTCATTCTTTTGCTTTAACAAGGATCTGATACTTCCCACGAGACGTCTTCTGTTCTGGGAACCGATGTGTGATGCTATGATGATTCTTCAATATATGTCCTGGTGGAGTTTGATCGTTGTGTCTGTGTGAAGAGCTGAGGGATGAAAGAGCGGAAAACATGACAGCATCAATGACTTCCCGTCAGCAAGGCATCACTCCCTCTAGTGTTTGAACAATGACATCAAAGAGAACGAAACCCATGACTGATGAATCTAGCTACAGCTTTATACTGTCTATATATTGATACCCGGTTTCACAGACAAGACTTAAACCTAGTCCTAAACTAAATCTGAGCTGCTTCTACTGACTGATCTGAAAACATGTCAGTGCCTTCATTTGTTGTATTGAGATGCTCACCTGTGTGGCATGTTTATAAAAATTGCATAAGAGTCCAAATTGAACTATGGCCTAGGTTTTATGAAACCGGGCCTATATGTAGAGAAATAGAAAAACAGAGCAGATCAAATCCAAAACCAATTTGCTCTGGGAACACACGGAGTATTTACAACACTACTGTATTTAATATCTTGAGGAGCAAGTCTTGTTAGATTATATTTGGTGATAAAACATGAAATCGTCTCTTTTATTCACTGACGCATTGTTCCTCAAAAGTTCTTTCTTTGTGCTGATCTCAGGTGACCTGTGGGTTTAATAGAGCCTATTCAACTACAACTCAATGCAGCATCCATTTGTTTTCATCAAAGTTCAGCACCAGAGGTCGCCATTATAGATCATGTTCGCTTGTTATTTCTGTCGTAGTCATTTATTGTTGTTTTTATTTAAAATTTTTTGATAAAAGATGTAAGATTGCCTAAAGGTAAAACCTAAAGACCTTACCTTCTACTGTAAGTGTTTAAAAGGAAGGTTTTTTGCATTTCAAACGCACGTCATTAAAAAAAGTTATATATATATATATATCTTTATAAAATAACCAAACCATTTCATATTATTTTAAAACAGGCTGGTCATGTGAGGTTTATTTCTTATACTAATACTAAACATTTGACCTTAAAGGTTTCTCATGTGGCTTTGACTGATCCAAAGTGATCTGGTTTTCTCTTCATATATAACTATTTGTTGTTTTAGAAGTAAAAACACCTGCTCTTGTGATGAATATCAAAATACCAACTCTTCTCTTGAAAAACGTGTGAAATAATTGGCTTTGTGAAGTCATGGGTCCATAAGGATCCTCATGGTGTTTGTGCTGGTTAAGACACTGTGTGCATTGTTCAGTAAATAATCATTCATTATTTGATTACTTACAGCAGATTAGCATTCTGTAGAGTTTTTCCACCACTGTGCATTGAATAAAAATGAAATAAATGAAAACATTTCTAATTAGAAACACTGGCTATATATCAATATATAAGCATATCAAGCCTTGTCTCTGAACTCTAAACAGTTTTCACCCTCTTCAAAACTTGATTTGCTGCCTTCGTATATTTTCAAATGAACTTTGAAAACTGAGTTAAATCTCAAAAATCACAAAATTGGTTTGATTAGTTACAGTAAGATGATTTTTAGTGGGAGTGTCTCTTATTTAGTGTGTATAACACGTCTGAGTAATTCATAATGGAAAAAAAACATGCATTATGAATTCATTATTAATTTGATCTACTTAATGCATTCCTTTTGACTTCAGTTCACTTTAACTCACATTTAAATTGCTATTCATTTGCAAATCTTTTCTTTTTTTAGTCAAATTCAGAAACCGGTTGCTTTGAAAATGTATTCATGATATCCTCGTGTTTCTCTGCTCTTTCACAGGCGCGTGCGTCTCGCCTGGGATCTCCAAACAGTTTGTCTTCGTTAACGATGCTCTGACTTACTGCAGACGGTTTCACGTGGATCTGGTGAGAGCTGAAGACGCGGAGGACTCCATCCGCCTGCAGGCCGCGGTGAGCGGGGTCATGGAGCAGCCCGTGGATCGGACTGAAGCAAGCCAACCCAGACTGGCTGTGGTCTCTATCCGACAGCGGACACTGGAAAGCCGGACAGCTGGACAATGTCGGATGAAGTGAAAACTGCAGCGCTGTCGATGACGCTGGAGTTTTGGGACATTGCATGTGCATCTCCTTTGCTATGATGGTAAGTGAACTCACTGACAGTCTCTCTGTGCCAAATATTCTATCTCAGTGTGCGCTCAAAAACATATTTAGCCCTAAATGTAAGATTTGAATGGGTTATAAAAGTTTAGTATATTTGCATTACACAATTTTAACATAATAATTATATGATGCAACTTTTCCAGTTATAGGTAAACGAAACCAGTGTTAGTTAAGTGTCACTGAGGTACTATTTGTTTTAATATTTTGAATTAGTTTTATTTTCACATTTTCATTTAAAATTTAGAATTTAAATGTCATTATTAGTTTGCGTTAAAACTGTCTTTGTAACGCCCAGTAGCCTACAGAGGAGACGGAGAACTGAAGGTAAGTGAAATAATGTTTATTTAAAGATGATGAATCAATGGAGTTTGGAGATT
>JAUMHQ010000059.1:816165-827151 GCA_032361165.1 Enteromius paludinosus
AAATATGCATACATATATGTGACATATATAAAATTGGCCGTTTTCCTATATTATATGCACATATATGTTTACCTATAAATTCATACAATTTTTTAAATATATACGAATTATTTTTAACCCATCCAAGCGCTCAAGGGTCTCACCTCAGGCAGTGTATTGAAGGTGGAGAGAGCTGATTATTCATTTCCATCCTCTGCAATCCCTGCCATACCTGGGACTTGAACCCCCAACCTTTGGGTTACATGTCCAACTCCCTATCCATTAGGCTACGATTTTTGCTTTTAATTTCAAAGAAGCAATACAGGAGACCTACATGGCCTGTATATGCACATATATGCACCTCAATTTTGCCTATATGTGGCATATATCTGCATGTATGCAGCATATATGTTATCATATATGTGCATATGTGTACAGCATATAGGTTTCATATATTATCATATATGTGCATATGTACTGCATATAGGTTTCATATATTATCATATATGTGCATATGTACTGCATATAGGTTTCATATATGGGCATATATCCTCATATAGATTCTTTCCATGTGGGAGGTTATGTTTTGGCTCAGTTTGCCTTTACAGACCGATGGGTGTATGACATTGCTCCTTAGGTTTTAAAGACATTCTAGAGGTACTTTGGTGTTAATGCTGGTCTGTGAAAAAAAAAAAAAAAAGCGCATTTCCAAACTGTTTTTATGAATGTTTATTAGTGATATTATTGTGTGCTTCACATTTTCAATGTCACATTATAATGTTTCATTTACTGTTTTTATTCATGTTTTAACAAAGAAGCATGTGAATGGTTTTAACCAGTGCATCTTCTGGCTCTCTTCTTTTGTGACAAGCGAGAAGAATAAATGGTTGTGCTGCGCCATCTTGTCAACCGAGGTATTTCTGTTTTTCATTAAGCGCCGTCTGCTCATCAACAGTGAAAATGGCTGACGATATTCCAGCGCTATATTCAGTTTATACAGGCCTTAAGTTAGTAATTTTGTCACAGAAAGCAACAGGCAAGGTGTTAACAGAAGGATTTTGAACACATTTAATGATTGAAAAGTAGATTAGAAAAGTATAGCCTGCATCTCCATCAGCATATTCTTTAGGTACTGTGTGTATTTGTTGCAAATCTGAAGATTACAACGTTACCAAGCCTAATTTTAAATAAACAGTAATACAGGAGTGTAAATTAATGTTACAGTGGGTAAATCAACATTCTTATTATTTTAATATCTTCAGATCTACAGAGAGTCAGCTCCATTGATTCCTCTTTGTAAGCAGTTTTCTTCAGTTTTAGTTCAGCCTCGATTCATCTGCATTTGTTCATTCTGCAGTAAGAAAGATTTTCCTTAGACCAGCTTTAAGATAACTCAGAGCATCTTTATTGGCTTCTTCAGTTTCAGCGCTCCTCCTCATCTCCTCCAGCTCTTTCGCCCAGTGTATTTTCCCAGCCTCCCTCACTCTGGGGATGAAGAAGTCGAGATGCTGAAGAGTGAAGGCAGAGTCTGGTTTTAATGCGATCTGAGACAGATACTTGATATTACTGTAAGCATCGAACAGAAGATTTGACTTTTGATGCTCAACCTCCTGCAGGTCCAAGTCAAGATGATCCATTATAACTGAAAACCTCTTGTACTGTTCTTGAGATTTTTCATATTCCTTTCTAAAATCATCATAATCAAGAATCATGCTTGTGTTTCTGATGACGTATTTCTGGTTTTCTTTGACGTGTTTGCTGTGATGACACTTCCCTGTGCACACGGTGCAGAAGCCATCTTTCATGACTTCACATTGGCTGGGATTAGAAACCCACCAGCAGTCAAACTCATGACAGTTTTCCTCACAGACGGTGCAGGTCGTCGCCTTCCTGTGCTTCCATGACTTGCTCTCAATGGGAACCTTCATTTTAATAGGCTTTTTGATTTGAATACTAAAATTTTTACGCCTGTCAATATTCTCTCTATTTATTCTCATTGCCTCCTGAATCTGAAGTTTTTCAGACTTTATTAACTCTTTCTCTTGAACTCGTAGCTGTAAGTTGCTGATGTATGCTTCAAATCGAATGCGCTCAATCAGGACGTCTGAAGTCAACTCTAAACAACATCTGTTCTTTTCATCTAGAGACTGAAGGAGTTGCTTCATGCCATTTACACTGTCTCCCCAGGCGTCTCTTTGAGCACGAATCTGACGTTTTTCATTTTCACGGCCATCAGCCTGCCGGTTGTTAAATAAGAAATAAACAGGTTGACCTCCTTTGTCTCGTCTGCAGGGGATTCTAGCTTTATTAATGGCACTGAGGACATTTTTGGGTTTCATACCATCAGAGTGTGTAATTAAAAACACGATGTTGTTCACAATGTCTTTTCCAAACAAAGACAGAACTGAACTGATAATGTAGTGCTGTCGGTCTGAGAGACGATTCTTAGATGATTGAATCACAAAGCAGACGGCGTCTACTTCACGAACTCCATCATTGCTCTGAAACAGAGTGGCTAAATTCTCAGCGACTTCCAGATCGTTGTCCAGTCCTCTAGTGTCTCCGTAGCCTGGAGTATCAATGATGGTGAGAGATATTGGACTCATTACATGAAAGACCTCATACATGGTGATTTCAGAGGTTTGGGATTGTGACTGATCTCTTTCTTCTTCTTCTTCTGTGATTTCATACCATTCTTCATCCTCAAACTTCACATTCAGTATGTAGTTGACCATGGTGTTGATGAGAGTTGTCTTCCCGACACCAGTCTCTCCCACCAGAAGAATGATTTTGTTCGGTTTGCTGGTGTCTTTTATCCCATAAGTCCATTTTCGGACTTTCCCATTTTCATCAAGCACTTTTCTTACTGTGTCTAGACGAAATCGTTTTGGAGGCCCTTGATCAATAAGAGTTGATCTGCATAGTGAAAGGCCTGGCTGTCTGTAAAATATGAAGGGAACTATTTGTCAGAACATTTGTGTTGCAAGAATCTAAGACTACTGAAGTCATCTAAACGCAGTTTACCTTCTAAAACCTGCCTTTCACTCTGATGCTTTATATCCTTTTAAGTCCAAAGTATATTCTGGTTTTAATGCAAAAACCTGATACACTAGCGTAGCACTCGCATGCTCAGCTTGAATAATCATCTCGATGGTTTTGCACTAATTAGCTATTCCACAAGCTGACAGCACAGAAGCAGGCATAAATAAATAAAAAATACAGCATGATAAAATGGAAAAAATGGAGACGGCACAAGATCTGAAAATGTTAACTTTAAGCCTGTTGGGACTTGAACACATTGCTCATGCACAAGTCTTGGAGTAAAATTTGCTTAACTTTTATTTTGTATGTTTTTGCATGCATATATTTTTTTTTTACTATAAAATTTAATAGAATCATAAATCTACTAAATTAAGCTTTGTAAAATTAGAGAAGGGCTGTACCAAATTGAACACTTCATGTGCACTTACGGTCTTACAGACTTCCAATGGGCGTCCGTCAAGTCCATAAGTCCATAAGTCCGTAGGATGTCTCATTCGTCATTTTAGCACTCAAAATGGTACCCGCGAGTACCCCCTATGTGACCGTTATAATAATAGTGATGTCCTTTATCATACTGTATTTTGAGTGATAGTAATTTAGTTTAGTTTACAGTAGACTAGTATTATTAATGAGGCTGCTGTGGCTAAGAATTGCTAGCTTTGTAACCAAACACAAAACTGCAGCCTATTTAAAAGTCCTGCACAGGTCAGTAGTTCTGCCTCTGATCCACTCCATTCTCGAGTCTCTTGCATTGATTACTCTAATAGAAACTGCTGAAATGCGAAGGAGTAAAATGAAAGGAGTAAAAGTAAAAAGTAGTCAGTAAAGTAAGTGCAGTAAAGTATTTGAACTTCATTACTTCCCATCTCTGAACTTAATAATTTACCTTCCTACTGAAAAGAAAACTCACCTGAAACTCATGTTGATCTCTGGATTGAATGTGTCCACCTTACATCGGACCTTTAGCGTCACTCTCTAGTCTGCCTACAAAAAAAAGTTGTATTACTTTGTGTATAACACTGCATTTTAAATAATTTATATGATATTTATTCCCACCACTTTGTGTTTCAGGTTTGGCAAAAGGCTTTGAAGGTAATAGACCTACTGGTTTATTTAGCTTGTAGGCCTGTGCCTAACTACTTGAAGTCTTTCCCAAACTAACATGTCTTTAATTGTGTTTTTTTTTTTTTTTTTTTGATTGCTTAAACACATTTCTTAAAACTTTGCGTCGTATTCTCAAAACAGTAAAATTCCAATTCCTCAAATTCCCAAAATTTTGCTCTACACTCAAAACTTATTCTCTTACACTCAAAACCAAACTTTGTCATCAGACACCACACACAAGCTCTCAAACACACACACACACACACACATGCGCACACACTCACACTACAACTACAACATAGGCTTATACTCTGGTGCAATTAATTCAAAATCAACATTTCCAAAACAATTATGTTGCTAATGGTTCTGCCCCTCGAAAACCTTTTCACAAGAATACAAAAGACACAACCAATACATACATCAGCACATTTTTATCCATTCACATACTACAAAGTACAACTGTTCAGAGTTAATAAATATTCTGCCTCAGCATCCCGGTCAAACATCCTCTGTGCATGCACCCTAATGTGTGAACAGTTTCTTTGAGGGAGCATCCCATGCTCTGGGTCAGGCCAAAAAATCTGGCCACATCACAGGCTATACTGGCTCTGGACAGGCAGCAGGGGGTAAAATCCTATCGCTTGCCTGATGTCCTTGTGTCATTGTTCACAAACAAGATGTACACATTACTGTATGTGGGATGTTGATTGAAAAAGGTTGTATATGATTCAGTTACACTTTTACTAGTGGTCTGACTAAATCATTATAATGTCACTAAATCATTAAATGTGTACAAAGTCAAAAGGTAAAAATAAGTACATCTGAATTTGTAATTCTTGTGGTGAATTCTGTCTATACATGTTTTCCAGCTGATGGTTGATGAGATACACATTTGAGCTATTTCAGAGAACCGCTTGTCATCGGTTGATCTGTATTCTCTTTATTACTGAAAGTCAAGTGTTCTCTTTAACTATTCTTACCAAATGTGTATAAAAATTTAAATAATAATATTGACTTATACACAGTGGTGGTAAGAACACTTAAAAATTGTACTCAAGTACAACTACTGTTACATAGCTGAAATAATACTCAATTACAAGTAAAAGTACTGGTGTCAAAACAGTCCTTAAGTAAATGTACTAATTACTCTTCTCAAAAATTACTGAGTACTAGTTACTTTTCAAAAACAAAAGGTTTTTTATATATAAAACTCTAAAAACCTTACTTTCCCTTTCGAGCCGCCGATCTGTCTTATCCCTCTATAGACATAAACATGGAGAAGAAGGTCCGGTTATAATTTTCTTCATCAGCTTTTCCTGGTTTAGATATCACTGCTTTTATTGGTCCATTTACGATTGGATATCTTTATTGGCTACTGAAATGCAGAAACTGACTCTGATTTAAAAGTAACAAAGTAGATTATTTTGCTAAATTTACTTAAGTACAAGTAAAAGTAAAGTTTTAAAATATATATTCAAAAAAGCACAAGTACACGAGAATAAGAAACAACTTAATTACAGTAACGTGAGTAGTTGTAATTCGTTACCTCTACCACTGATTATACAATATACTAATGACTAGATGTTCTGTAATGGTGTACATAATCAAAATCAAATCAGACATAATCAGAATGTACCAGAACAATCACAAATGTTCAATAGAATGAGAAATGTTTTATGATCTGCACAAGAGACTACATGATGTGGAGGTTGAACAAGTACTTTTGAGAATTTCATTTCTGATCTGAAAAATGGACCAGACCACTGAGAAAAACTGTACTTTGGACTTTGGTCTCCTTTGAAAGGTTTGATTGGTGTGTGATAGATTTAGAGTAAAAATCTCTTCGATGCCACAGATATCATGAGTAAGATTATTCCACTCCCCGTACCAAATGATCATTAGCAAACTTTCTGTTAAATAATTTCGATAGTCAACTTTAGATATTTTACCAACAGTAGGTAACTTTGTAACTTCGTGTCTTACCTCCTCAGAGAAAATGCTCCTGGAAAAGTAAAAAATACAGAAACGTTGAGATATTTTCAATCACAGAACCAACTATTCATGACCACCATGATTAAATATATATATATATGTTCTGAGTAAGTTCAAATTTATTATAGGAATTAGAATGAAATCATAATCATCCTCAGTGATTTCACCCATACTAAGGAAGCAACCTTTGTAAAAATACATGTGGACTTTGATTTAGTTGACAGATAAGATTCATGATTATAGATATGCTGGTTCTGACTACAATTATATATATATATTTTTTTTTTTTTTTTTTCTTTCTAATAATTCCAGTGCTGTGCAAATGCATTTTTAGTGCTATGCACAATATTTTTTATTACAAAACATGCATTTTGATTGCAAATATTGTTTGATGCTCTCAGTCATTGGAACATAAGTTTTCTAAACCCAACATAAACAGCTGCATTATGAATGGAGCATAGATATTTAATAAACAGTGACTATATTTACTTATTATATTTTGATCAAAATCATTATTATGGATCTTTTTGTTCTAAAATCGTGAAAGGCCAGATAGGCTAGATATTATAACTCATCCACCCATAGTCATTAACACAATCATAAAAACTGAATATAAAAAAGGTTCAAAAGTTAAACCTTACCAACAGCTAAATGCAAGTAAGAGAAACTACAACATAAAAGAGCTGGAGCAGTGAAAATGTCCATTTCCACCATCAGGAAAATATTTAAGAATTTCCAATCAATATACAAAGTTGATACTAATACTAATACAATACTAAGCTGCTTGGAAGAGGACGTGTGTCTCTATCATCCTAATACACGTCGAGTGGCTAAAGACTCTTCAAGACCAGAGCTGGAGAATTGCAAAAAATAGTCTCAGGGTCAGAAAACCTTTAAAAAAATAGTCAAACAGCCCCTACATCAGCACATGCTGTTCATGAGGGTTTAAGAAAAATTCTCATCGCTCTTCCAAGAACAATTTCCATCATGTTCAGTTTTCACACTGTAAAAAACAACATACAGAATAGAATCTACTCAATAAAAGTGAGGCAACAATTTGCACTCAGTTTGTGTGAGTTTATCTTATCCTGTATATTTGGGTAAAGAATACATTTAAAAGCTATGACAAACTAAAAATAAAAAGGTAAAGTCTACCTAATATTTTTAAATACATTACACAATTAATTACCCTTTAAAATTGAGTAATATTAACTCTATTTTAGTGGGCAACAGTTAATTTACTGAATTACTATTCATAATAATTACCCAAATAGGAATACTTACACATGATTTATTCAGGAAAGTTTACTTAAAAATGATCAGACACAGACTTCATACACTAATTTTACATATAAGCTCTTAAAGGTTTTCCAATGAAAAAATAAACCAATCTTCTTATGTGTGTCTGAATATGCACCGGAAAACAACGTTCTTAAAATCTGTCTCACATTTTTTTTTATTTCAAACAATAAGGAACTGTGATTTGATGTAATTTGTGACTTGTTACAACACTATTAATGAGAGGCTGGATCCTCCTCAGCTGTGAGATCATGCATCACCAACACCTTCATTATTTGGTTTGTGTAGCCCTCAAGTTAGTACATTAGTTAATTAAGCATATTAACATGTTCCAATAAAGTTTTTGTTTTGTTTTTGTACAATTGTGTCTTTTTTATTAAAGTGGGCCATTATATACTCCAATAAAAAAAATTATAAATTTGTACTAATCCCCCATAACATCGGGGGTAATTAATCCTCACACATGTCATTCTTAAAGGGTTAGTTCACCTGAAGATGAACACTGTCATCCTTTACTCACTCTCATCTTGTTTCCAAAATAAGAACCCTTTTGTTCATCTTCAAAACATGAAAATATATTTATAATAAATAAAGTGTATTCACTCAAAACTGCAGTTTAAAATTTAGACTATACATTATGCACAGAGAGGCAGTATAGTTAGTGTACAATATAGACTTGTTTGCAGATTATTTTACCACAACAGTAGGAACAGTTTGACATTTTTTGCACATTAAATGTTTGTTTGCATCAAGAAATAAATGCATAGCACAAATGCTGACTTATACATATACATAGTGTGAAGGGCGTCCCGAGGGATCATCAGCATCGCCCTGGAAACGGACCAGAAACACCTGCCACACCTCATCACGGGCTGACCGGCCAAGGCTGAACATCGTTAGGTGCCGGCCACATAAGCCGCGGCCGCCTTTACACTTGTGAGAAACCTCTCCACGAGAAGCACGCAGATGCTGCCTTTCCACTCTTTGCGCTTTGCACTCCTCTGCAAGACCGAAAAAAGGACCCTGAGCACTGGACACCTTCACCTGGCTTTACTCTTTGTTTACTTTTCACCTGTAAAAAAAATCCACCCTCCAGGGCTTCACTGCACACTGCCTTTTCGAGTGATTCGTCCACTTGCAAAATCTGGTGGAGAATGTAGGCATAGCAGGAAAGAATCACCAACTTGTGTTTGCCCATAATCACGACTTTTCAGATTTTTTTTCAGTCTGGATTCTGACGGCGCACCTCCCTCCACCTGGAGGAATTTCTGCAGCGGCTCACCGAGGTCAGCATCCACCAGCAGCATATTGTTGCGTATCTTGCCACACGTCAGGGTGAAACAGAGCAGCAGTTGGCAGCGCTCCGGGCGGAAACCGCTGTCGCACATACCATTCCGCTCCCGGATCCCCGAGTACAAGGAGCCCGGTTACTGCCAAAATTAACCCCACACGATGATGTGGAGGCCTATATCCAAATGTTCGAAATGACAGCGATTGGGGAAGGCTGGCATCGGGATGACTGGGCACCGGCGCTGGCACCACTGCTGATGGGTGGCAGAGTTAACGCGCCTGGCCTAACACTGGCTGCTACCAGAGAGAGCCACAGATGCACAGGTGATGGAGAGAGTGGTAGTAGACCAGCTGCTTCGTGCCTTGTCCCAATCTCACCAGCAGGCCGTTGACATGCGGAACCCACAGACCACGCTAGAAGTAGTGGAAGCAATCGAGCCGGCGGATGCTGCCTTACAGCGGGAGCCGGGGGAGCGAGTGCCGATATTTCCCAGGAGGGTGGTCCAGGAGCGACACGCGCTGGAGGGCACCTCATGACCAGTAGGCAGGCAAGCAGCTCCCTCTCACCGTGATGAGCCAAAGCCCGCTGCTCCACAGCCTGTCAGCAATAGAGGGAGCCGCCGGACCTGGAGGCCAGGCCAAGGACCCCGACGACCAGCGCTACTGGCCTCCGATAGAGGGAGAGATGGTGTGTCGCTCTGTGAAACCTGTGAAGCTGTACTATGGTGTTTTCCAAGGAGCAAGTTGACGATGACCGGCTAAAACACTGTTGGGCAAAAGTGAGAGTGATTGAAGGAAAAGACGTGCAGCAGCGACCCCATACTCTCCCGCACTTCGTGGTACAGAATGGCCTGCTTTACTGTGTCGCTCAGTGAAGGGGGGAGGAGAAAAAACTGCTAGTGGTTCCCAGGACAAAGATGGAAACGGTCCTACAGCTGGCTCACAGTCACCCCATGGAAGGTCATCTGGGAGCCGCCAATAAGGCCCAACGAGTACTGGATCACTTCCACTGGCCAGGGATTGAAGCCGAAGTCAAAAGGTTCTGCCAAGCCTGCCCTACGTGCCAGATAACATCGCCACGGACTCCTCCACCCAGTCCGCTGATCCCAGTGCCCGTCATTGAGGTGCCCTTGGAGCACAACGGGATGGACATATGAGCACATATTAGTAATCATGGAGTATGCCATCCCATCCCGAAGCCATCCCCCTACGGAAGGCCACTGCCAGAGCCGTGGCCCAGGAACCAAAAGAGATACTGACCGATCAGGGACCAGGTGGGCTTCTCCGCCATCAGCTCCACCCTGGAGGGTATCTGAACTGTCCACTCTGCCCTGGAGGGCGCCTCCGCCGTCTGCCCCACCCTAGAGGACGTTACCGCCGGCTCCTAAGCCAAGGGGAGTCTGGAAGCCGCCCGTTAAGGAGGGGGCTATGTTATGATCAGCTGGATGTGTCTGTCCAGATTTGAATGGCACTCCAGCCATCCATGGACTGTGTCTGTGTTTTGTGTTTCTGTTACATGTATGGACTAATTATCAATGAACTCTTCCCATTACTAATTGTCTGCACCTGTATAAATATCCCGGATCTTCTCATGTTCATCGCTGATCATTGTGTGTGGAAATAGTAGAAATATTGAGAGTCAGTGTTTCTCAGCATGGAGATGGGTCTCACTTGACTGGCGTTCTTCCTCCTCTTTTATCCGGTGTTGGCCGTGACCGATTGGCCAGAGCAGACGCGATCCAGGTGTTCCCAATGAATCTCCACTGATCTGTTGTGGGGTTTCCCGCCACATTATATATTTTTTGCGTCTTTGTGCATGATTCAGTAGGTTGCGTTTTCACCCAAATCATGATGGTCCACATCACGAGTAGCTAAATTTGCATTTATTTAAAAATGTGATTAAAATGCAAAAATATCCTAAACACATCCAGGAAACACCGTGATGTGATCAGCACTCAGGACTTTGATGCTAACTTCCTTTGGGAAATGTTAGATTAATTTATGTTCTAAAACGTAAAAGCTTTTTATAACACAGAGAAACAAATGATTAATGCTGATGATACTAATTACACTAATATTAGTCGGTTTCTCTCTTTTTCTGTTTCTCAGTTTGTATCCTGATCAGAGGTTGGATCAGTATCAAATAATGATGTCTACAGCCCTAATAGCCAGTGGAGAACAGGACACTTAGATATTCTCACAAACACACACACACACACACACATGTTGGGTTTACATGTTTTATGGGGTCTCTCCATAGGTGTAATGATGTTTCTACTG
>JAUMHQ010000059.1:877005-887806 GCA_032361165.1 Enteromius paludinosus
CACACACACACACACACACACACACACACACACACACACACACACACACACACACACACACACACACACACACAGAGTGTTACTGTCACGCACGACTGGGCCCAGATCAGCAGAGAAAACACTACACGATCAGCTTCAGCTGCACAGAAAATCACTGAGAAATCAAAGTAGCTTTTTAATAAACATCTCTTACTGCGGCTGACAGAGGAGTTCAATACACGCTCAATAACCAGAGGATGCACTTCACGATCGTTTGCAATACACACAACCCACAATGCACTGTGACAGACCTCCCCTCTCCATCAGTTTTTCAGATCGCCAAAGAAATATGCAAAGAATAATCGCTGTATCGTGCAGCAGAATGAGAAATACTGATGCTGTCACTCAGGACGCTTTCAGATCGACAGCTGAACATCACTCGTGTTACTCACTGATGTCTGTGCTGTTGATTTCCTTCCAAACTGATGTCACTTCCTGCAGGATGATGTCCAACGGGAACAAACTTCTGTTTGTGAAAGATGCAGAGTAGAATAAACCACTACTGGTGACTACATTTACATAAATGATAAAGTAACATTGACAAGTTTATAAGAATGTAAAATAACATTTCGATAAAATTTTAAATACTATTTTATTAATATCTATCTATCTATGTATATATATATACACACACACACACACACAATATCTTCAAAGTTCATCAAAGTTGTCTCAAAACCAAAAACAATACCCATTCTTGTCTTAGGACAGCTTTGATAACATTTTATGATCCACTTCAAATGTTGACTACTATATAAATATAAATGTAGCAATCAAAACATGAGGCGGCTCCCTCACTGTCTCATAGTGTGACGTGTAAACACTAGTATGCTGGTAGTCAGCAGTTTTTGTAGTGCCCTAGTAAGTGTTTCTCTTTGTGTCTTGCTCTCTAAAGCATCTCACGTCGCTCACGGCTCGCTTTGTTCGCTCTCATTTACATTCTAGCAAGTCACCCTTAGACCAACAGCGGCACAATGGAGCCTGCAGAGGGTCAAACACACACAGATACACACAAAACACACACACACCCTGCACTGCAAAGGCACATTTCCTAAAGAACATGTTATCCAACACCACTGAACACACACGCGCATTTGGCCAGGAACAAACACGGTCTTGGCAACAGTGCTGCACACATGACCTTCTCAAAGAAACACACAGGTATTTCAGCGCACACACACACACACACACTGTAGCTGAGCCAGGTTCACTGAAGCAAACACATAAATCCGCTCGTGGCCCAAACATCCTGAAGGATCCCCCACGCTGCAACAGTGCATTTTTCAGCAGGGTTCTTGTAGAGTTTCTGGTTTGGTGAGTCCATTATGTCTGTTTGCTTGATAGCATGAAGAGGGTGCATAAAATACATGTCACATCATGCATTTACCTCTGTGTGTGTGTGTGTGTGTGTGTGTGTGCTTGCATGGACTCGTGTTTGTCTAGCCCTGAAGACCTGGGCTTCAGCAAACAGTCGAGATTGAGTGTGATTGCAGAAAGTTGTGTAACTCTCTGTACGGATGTGTGTCTGACCTTTGCTTATTTCAGCGAGTGAATGTACAGGTGTGTTATTCGGGTGTGCGTGTGTTAGAAAGCAGTTTTTTGATACACAGAAACATGGATGGATAGATCAGAATTATCATAGATAGATAATATGGATGGACAGACGGGCAGATAAACAAATGGTGAATATTTAAAGATTTCCACACAGCAAGAAAACGGAGCGATGGATGTTAAAGTAAGAGACAGATTAAAGAGAGAGAAGAAAGGATAAAGCAGAGATGGAGAAGCTGCCAGGAGAGAGAGATGACAGAGCGCCTGAACGCATGAGAGGCTGCGTGTGTTCACTGCACTGGAATGATGGCGAGCAGTGAGGCGTCAGATGTGCAGCACTGTCTCACACACACACACACACACACACACAACGCTTCATTAATGAATATTCGTGTCCGGCTGGCGTGTTGTTCTGCCATCTGTGGCATGTTTCACGCAGTAATTGTTCTCTTCATCTTCATTTCATCGGTCCTCGTTCACTCGCTGTATATGAAATCCAGCAGATGTGTGTCACGGATTCAATTTGTTTGATTGTTCCTGCATCTGTCCGCTTCCAAAGCAGCAGTAGAACGGCACGGAGTCATTTCATTCGTTTCCAATAATCCCTGTTTAATTAAATTGAACTGAGTTCATTTCATATGAGTCTGTTTTGTTTCTCGCTGACAGGTAGACCAAAGGTCACATACAGATTCACTTCAATGACCCGCCGTCAGACGTCATTCTGTCCATAACACTCATCTAATAGATAAAGCGAGGAGACAAATCAATTAAGAAAATAGAACATTTACGTTACAATTTTGCAATATGGCCACCAAATATTGTCACAATATTGTTTCCATATCAATATTTATGACAATACTGCTTGTCAAAATGTCTTCAAGTTAAACCGCACTTTTATTTTGAAGGCTTGTCAGTAGTAGTGTTTATTTTACAGTAGTTTTTTTCCCCTCAAATTAAACTGAAGCCGGTGAAGTGACGATCAAAGCAGCTCTGGCCTCATTTCTGAAGGGTTTGATGGTAGAGTGCGTATATACGCTTCTGTGGAAAAGTGCTTCGCGCCATGTTTTATTGTATTAAATATGTTTTTGAAAACCAACAGCTGGCTGTTCTAAATTATGATGATTGGTGATATTTTGTATGTTAATGACAATTATTTGGAGTCGTTTACAAGCAAAGGGCTAAAAACAATTCATTTTCGCACAAGTTCAGCCGATTCGGATGTTATCAGGCGATTTGAATGGGTCGTAATCAGTGCAATCATATGGGTCAGTAGGGGCCTGCTGCACCTACTGGTAAAACTTGAAATTAAATTAATTATTCTAGCGATTAGATTGTGTTTATTTAACGTCTACACCTACCCCAACCCTAACACCTACCCTTTACCATGATAGAAAAACAGTATTATAGTCGTACAGTGTTAGGACAAAAATTTATTTCGATTGATGTGCGCATGCCCAGTAGTCCTATGGATGATAACACCCTTCTAAGCCTACTAGATAGGCAGTAGGCCCCTACTGACCCATATGAATGGGCTGATAACGACTGATAACGGCCCATTCGAGCTCACGATCATTTTCTTGTTGAAAAACAGCATGTGCTGATTAGTTAGGTTTTAAAGCTGGGACGCTGCTTTAATCTAGACCAGCAAAAACCCAGCATAAAACAGGAATAGAACGGGGCCTGTTCCATAAAACAAGTTTACCAAATAAGCCAGGTTTACTTCAGTTAGTCTGACTGTAATTTTATTTGGTTTAAAATAAGTCAGACTAATTAAAAATAGGCCTGGCTTATTTGGTCAACTTGTTTTATGGAACAGGCCCCAGCTTAAACCAGCTCAAATGTTTGTGTATCAATACGAAGCCGCACCATTCGTTCACACAGACACATGCAGAATACAGACTGAGTTTATCATCATTCTCCACGCATTTTATTGTGATCTCGATAAACCATTCAGTGCTACTTCATTTCTCAGGCTTACTTCACAAAAACAAATATTCACCCATCAAGTAACTGCAAAACCAAACAGAAAATATTCTAAAATACAAAAAGCATTAACTATCATACAGAAAAGAAAAAAAGAGAAAGACTTTAAGTTCAGTTTCATACCAGCAGTAAA
Source organism: Enteromius paludinosus (assembly GCA_032361165.1). NCBI lineage: Eukaryota > Metazoa > Chordata > Actinopteri > Cypriniformes > Cyprinidae > Enteromius > Enteromius paludinosus. The sequence continues at coordinate 880,712 of JAUMHQ010000059.1, forward strand.
TACTGAATGTGAATTGGTTAAAAATAGTACAAACAACAACAAAAAATCATGTTAGCCATAATTATGACCAAATATGAGCATTTGATGGGAGTCTGAATCACTGACCACAAAATGAAGACTATTAAAACTGAAATTGAGAATATGAACACCTCCAGACTCGATCAGTGCTCGACCTCGAAATCATTCACTAGAACAGTAACACGGGAATCTTTCATCTCACGCCGTGGCGCCACCAGAAACATTTTGGGTGAAAAGGTTCACAGGCTCCCGAGGCCTAAACAGAAAATGTTTTGAACCGTTTGGGTTGTGTTTTAACAGGCCTTCTAATTTTGCAGCGACAGACAGAGCGAGAGATGAATGTAAAAGGCCAACGAAAACAATATCATAAAAAGGAGACTCGTCTAGACCTGTTTATATCCCCATTATACAAAACACATCCTAAAAATAAGTTCAATAGCATGCAACAACATCCAAGTCTCTCTGAAAACTGAAATTCCAAGTATTTGCCAAAGGCCTTAAAATGATGAGATTCCAGCAACACAAATTTACACCAAATCTCTCCAACATAAAGTCAGCAGCAGTACAAGCACCACACTCTGAATGCAGTGACCGCGGGGAATGACTCAAAGTAATCAGTGTTTCTTTGAATTAGTGAATTGAAATAAAAGGAAATTGTTTTTCTAAAATAAATGCAGGCATTGCAGAAAGGCATCGGTCTCAACCTGAAAGACTGCGAGCATAATTAAAAGCAAAACACTGCTTTTGTGTCTCTTTGTGGCTACTGGTTGGGGAAGATAAAAAGCAGTTAACATAGCATCTTGCAATAAGAGCCAACATGTCATGAACATTTGTAGTTTTATTTAAACTTATTACACAGACCAAACGAAAGACAAACAGAACAAAAACAAAACATCTTGTATTTATCAGAAGAAAACTCACCTCTTAGTGTCACTGTACACAGATACAAACCAACAGGTAAAATGACATTTACTGTACAATCCAAACGTATTCTCACACATTCAGTGACAACATATGAAATATAAAACAGTTCAATCAAGCAGTATTTCTGTGAGGTTAAAGAACAGAACGGGGCCACACTGCCGCCCACTGGTCAAGACGAGTAACTCTACATTTATTCCCAAAACGGGTCCTACAGGGACACTGCTTTGCCTGAACCAACACAAACACAAGAACAATTGAGTTTGGTTCGTTCAAGAGCTTCGGGAGAACCATTTGAGTCTCTCATGAGCCAAAATAATCAGATTGACTTGTATGTGTTGGGGACGAAGACCATCAACAGTGCATTTAAGATTGAAAACCTGCACAGAAGGGTCTCGCAACCACAAGAATCATGGAAAGCATTGGTGAAGGCAGATGTTTAGGAGTATTTGAGAGCATCAGTGCAAGGCTGGTTTAGAGAATTAATGAATGACCTCAAGAACATGACAGAACGTTCCCGAACTCCAGCCACCATTATCACCACCGTAACACACGCAGCAATGTAAGACTCTAAAATCACCAAAGGAGAAGAAGCTGAACGTGCCTGAAGTGGATGAAGAAATGCTTTCTAGGCATGACAGTCCAATTTGTCTGTACTAGCAGCTTAAGGTCAGTGCAAACCAATTATCAAGGTTAAATGAACAAAATGCATGTTAGTGTCTCTTTAAGGGCTCGAATCTCTAAGATTGATGCATTCTGATTGGCCCATCAATGTGTCAATCACTAAACCACCATCCCAGGCAGAAGGCCTGCGTTAGTCGTTCAGGAAAGTAATTATTGACAAATACTGAGCTTGCCTTGAAGGGGATGAACATTTATGAACCTAGTTAATTGAATTGCTCCAACCATTTAAGCACAAACTCTCTTTAGGTGAAATCCAATCATGGCACTTCTGAGTGGGTCCTCCTCCACATTTTCACAAACACAATCAAGCTGTTGGGTCGCCAGTCTGTAAAACAGCTCTGCAGCAAGTGTTCAATATCACACCAATGAAAGAGTTTTCACTGCAATCAAAAGCATTTTCTCAATCGTAAAGCGCTTTTCAATGCAAGAATTACGAGATCTCATGGAAAGGTGGCTGTAGTCAGGGGTTCATGCAACTAAAAGAGTATCACTTTCATGATCCACAGTCTTTGTTATTGTTCTGGACTTATAAAATAAAACTAAGTGTGCATTAAAGGTCAGAGGATCTACTCTACATCTCACGGTGAGCATGCATGTGTGTCCGGTGTCTGCCGTGTTTAAGAATGGTCTCCGTTGGCACTGTCTCCATCATCCTCTCCTTCCTCCTGCTCACCTTCCTCTTCCTCCTCATCATCCTCCCTTCCTCGACTCTTGATCTGCACAAACCAAAAGCGACGGGTGAATACAAGCGAGTCGATGCATGATTTCCAATGCTGTTGGTGTTTTACTCACCTCCTCTTCCTCCAGCAGGTCTCCCTCGTCCTCGTAGTCATTCATTTCTGTGCTCTCGCGCTCTTTCTTGCCGCTGGAGTGCTGCGGTGAGACTTCGTCTGGTTTGGCGCTCTTCACCTCTGTGCAGAAGCATGAGACAGTAGTCATTAGCTTTACTGGTTTTGGTCGGTAGTTTTACCGTCTGACAGGCATATACCTGATTTCTTGCTGTGGTCTCTCTCCATGCGCTCTAGGCTCTCCAGCAGATAGTCCACTTTGTGTTTAATCTGAGTCAGTTCCTTCTTGATGGTCTGTAGATCATCGACTCTCACTGCACACAAATATGAATGCTGGTTATGGTGGTACATCTCAGACATGAGGTGCTTATTAGACTAAATCTCCAATGGTTCGCTGATGAGATTGTAACATCTGTAAAAGTCTCTTATGCTCACCAAAGCGGCATATTTTCCAAAAAAACCCCAAAAAGTTTAAACTTTTGACCAGTAGCGTGCATAGTTCAGAACAACATGGGTGTAAAATATATCAATTAATGTAGTATGTTTTAGTACGGATTAAAATAAATGAATAAAAAGAGAGACGTATAAAATGAAGAATATAGCAGAGGTCCTCACTGGTGCGGGACGTGCGCTGGCTGCTCTTGGAGGAGAAGCTGCTCTTGGTCCTGCGACTGCCTCCGCCGCTCACGCTCACTCGCGCACGTTTGGAGGGAATCACGGCCCGCGAGAGCGGAGGAGGAGGAGGGGGAACACGCGACGGGTACGAGTACATCCTGAAAACACACGCGCAGATTAACACACACCTTCCTGGAACCACACAATCCCAGTTCAGACAGACATTAAACCCTCTAATGAATAACAAAAAAAAGCTCTTTACGAAGCGTTTGATCAGTGAGCTCACCTGTCATAGTAATCTCTCTGAAAGTCGTAGTCCAGATCAAATGAAGAACTGTTGGAGGAGACAGCAAGCAAAGAATTAACAGGAGTTAAACCTTGTACATTTCAATAAAACAATACAAATATTTTATGCAAACCTGTACATATCTCCTGCAGAGCGCTTAATAGTCTTTGACCGATGAGGTTTTGGCTCACCTGCCAGATTAATATCTGAAAAAGCCGAAAGATTGAAAAGCATTAAAAATGGCGGTCATGGAATGAGGCATTTGGATGAAAGCATCTGCAAAATGAATAAAAAAACAAAACTGTGCTCATGCATAAGTATGCATCTTAAGGCATCCTAAACCTTTTCTTAGAGGACCAATCACCCTCGAGCAGCTGAAATTTCAAATCATTGAAAATCCTGGATTTTCTTTGAGTTAAAGCAGGGGCGATTTGACCATAAACAAACCGTAGGACTGCACATGCTTAAATTTAGTTGCTCAGTTCAGCTAGAAGATCTTACTATTTCTCAGAAGATCAAGTCAAGTCTTTCCCCATACAAGTAGATCTCGATGGTCTTGCATGCTTGAAGGTATTGCAAATATGGCCAGCAAGACCATTGACAACTTAAAAATAGGATGCGTCTTTCATTTCTTCCCTTTGTTTTCCAAGAATGTTTCAATGAATTCAATCTACAACGTCCTGAACCAATGAGATCTTCGCAGTATGACATCACTCCACTTACCGAGCACCTGTCCGACGATCATGCGGCCATCTTCACCACCGACAGCAGCTCTGGCGTTCCTCTCGTTAGCGTACTGGACGAAGGCGAAGCCTTTGTGCACAGAGCAACCTACGATCTTCCCGTACTTACTGAAGATGGCTTCCACGTCAGCCTTGGTGACCAGCATGGTGTTGAGGTTCCCGATGAAGACCCGGGAGTTCAGCGACCGTGGATCGGTCTTGTTGGTGACGTTGCTGGCCATCAGGCTGCTGGTTGTGGGGGAATGACTGGGTGAAAAGAGAGGAACGGGGGGTGCAGGAGATCGACAAAGAGAGGAAGGAGAGATGAGAAATTAGCTTGTCAAACAACATCATCGCCAGCCCCCATGACTACGTTTCCATCCAAAGTTGGGAAGTTGACTTAAAATGGAATACTGCATGGAACATTTTCAGAAAACTGTTTCCATTTCAGAAGTTTAAGCGAACAGCCTCATCACTTCCTGGGAAACTGGTGCAATACATCCAGTAATAAACGGAGGTTGCTGCAAATGCAACAGGCGAAATGCAATAATCGCTGCCAACAGATCTTGTGTGCAAATTCAATTGTTTGAAATAGTTCTAGGAGGTAAATGCACCAAATTATTTTTGATTAAAGACACAGCCATTTTCAGAATTACAATTACATATATTAGATGGTGTGTAGTGTGATTGGTCCACTGGTGAGTCCAGTTATCCAATCACGTGATTGGTTTTGTTGCGCATCAAGGAATTTGTGCACGCCTTCTAAATGGATTTTTAAAAATATGTTTCTTAACTGATACATTTTTATATTTTTTTTATGTGCATGCAGCTTTTTTATGCAATCCCTAAAAAACACATGGATGGAAACATAGCAAGCGAGACTGGATTCATTCTAGATATCTGAAGCCAACATGAAACCGCATTTGTGTGTCAAGATAGCATTTGTTGATTGTACTTATCAATCGTAATTACTTACAGTAATACAAACTAAATGCACTATTATAAAGTAAAAAGTGCCCATCTCGGTTTCACGTTGACTTGTTCACATGAAGATTGCAGCCCAGATCAATATTTTTAACTTTTATTTCCAATTATTCCACTATTATGAAAATTACCAAAGAACAAAGCGTTTGAGTGAAGAACAAACATTAAGATATACATCGTTTGCAACACTCCAAATAAAATTACATTAAATTCAAGAATTATATCAACTATTATATTTAAAAGAAGAGCCACAGCAGTCATATAAAGCCTCCTTGTGCTATAATGCACATTTGAAATCAGAAGATTGACAGATCAACTAGACAGGCGTGTGTTGTATTCTTATGCAGTATGTTGGTCAAATGCGCCACTCATTCATATCCGTGTGGTTATGTATGACCTGCTGAGATATCATACAGGCAAACTACACGCCTGCTGCATTCAGGCTTAACCATAGAGGGATTATAGAATGTGTAGTAAAACGGAAGGATAGGCACTAAACTGTGTATCTGGTTATGTGTTCGTGTGAGGATCATTTTCTGTGCTTGTTACACATTTGAGGGGTAAACTGGCATGTTTGAGTTGGAATGGTTAGTGTTTTGGCAATATTTTTGGACACTTTTGGGACACGCGGTTACCTGACCGCCACATAATGTGCACTTTGAGTTATTTAATTGTGCTGAGGGGGATGTTGGGGGTTGAATAGTCAGAACTCACTCCATTCTGTCTGTAATTCAGGTCGAGTCGTCTGTCTGCCTGATTCTGTTGGAGAGAAGAGGGTTGTTATTGGACACCGTTGAGCTGCTGCTCAGCAGTGCATTGTGGGTGAAGGTCGTACTGCGTGGGTGGGTGATGTAACACACCGCACTTTCACGGACATCAAACCAGTCTCAACACTTTCCCAAGGTCAAACAAGCAGGCTCTCGTTCAGATGCTGCCACCCAGTGGTTGGTATACACAAGTTGAGGCAAAGAAAATGAAATCCAGACAGACATCCCAAGTGAAAAAGAACAGCCATGTCACCATGTTATATAAACCCGCTCAGTCTCACATGATCTAAAACCCTTTTGTTTCAAAGTGTCTTTTCCCAGTCATGTGACGCAATCAAATCCTATGCTAATGGAAAAATAAAAAACCTCACATTGCAGCCAAGAGATTTAAAAGGTCTATCAAATTATGCCCTCGGCACAGCTTAAGATGCACCATTAAGTCTGCGTTATAGCTTAACAAAAAGATTCATATCAGCATGTCTGTAGGAAATTATAACCCTATAGGGACAACAGTGGCTGAAACAGTCACTATGAGCCAATTACAGCACAAGTCATGAGGTCTACACGAATGAAAACCTCCACATCTCCTCAGGCACCATGATAGATAGCAGAACAATAAACATGAATTTAAGGAAAACTCGGCCTTGTATGTTTCTATAAGGTAATAAAACAGCTACCTTGGCTTCAGGTTACAGCAATTTTGGTCAAGTCTATTTCTAAATACTTCTATTGTACAGAATTATCCATACCATCTCACAGTTACCGTTGTTTTCACCACTGCCAATTGAGTACTCAATGGTGTAACTTTTTAGATTCATTTTAGTGTTCTTTTATGAAAAAACAATCTGCTTTAAATATGAAATTTGGATGTTTGTTCTGGCTTTTAAAAACCAATTTACCATGTCAACATGAAGACTCATCTGCACTCAGCAGCACAACTGTACATGAAGAGACAGGAAGCGTGTTTCAATGACATACTAAAAAAATTAAGTTGCCGACATTAAATCAAAGTTGTCCTAAGAGAAGGCATTTGGCTTCAGGTTCTAGGACAACTTTGATGAAAGGTTTCGATCCACTTCAAATGTTGATAGGTGTAGCAAACATGCATTTTCAGTTGTCCTGTGTGTTACATTACCATTAATCCAAAACATTAAGGCTAGACCTCAATGTAAAAAAAATAAAAATAGTGATTCTCTGTGGGGTTGGTTTAGCAAAATCTAGCGTGTTTTTGAACATTAAAGGGATAGTTCACCCAAAAATGAAAATTTGATGTTTATTTACTTACCCCCATGGCATCCAAGATGTAGGTG
>JAUMHQ010000059.1:899269-916128 GCA_032361165.1 Enteromius paludinosus
TGATTGATGCAGTACAGCCTTTCTGTGGATGTTCTGTTATTTTACGATCGCTGGGCTGTTAAACTAATTGCGTCTCATGTGACTCTGTCTCCAAAAGCTGTTTATGTTTGTTTGTAGAGCCGGGGGAAGTGATTGGTATCACAGGGCTGGATATTGTCCATAATAGTGTTTAATGATGTTTAATTAGCTAAAGAGGGCAATCCCAGACTTCAGTCAGATGGGAATGACCGGCGATTAGAATCAGTGAGACGTTATTCATTTTGCTGTGTGAGTCAGAACTGCAGTGTCCTTCAATAAGCCATTCGACTGCAGGACTTCTGGATATAATTTCTCTCTTTCCTTCTTCTTAGAGGAATCCTAACTCCAATTTTCAGTTTCACTCCTATAATTAAAGGTGCTTCACAATGCCATAAAATAACCTCTTTGTCTAAAAGAACCTTTATCATCTGCATGGAACTTTCTGCTTCACAAAAGGTTCTTTGTGGCGGAAGAATGTTTACATTTATTTTTATTTTTATTTTTTTATTTTTTAATAAACCTTTGTCTGGTTCTTCTATGCCATCGCTGCTTAGAACCTTTAAAGCACCTTTATTTTTAGGAGTGTAGGCTATTTTAGACTTGTGTTGAGTTTTAGATGATTCTTGGTTGATCCCAATAGGATAAATTCCAAATTCAGAATCAGATCCCATTAGTAGTCCAATTTATTGTATTCGATTATTCGATAATTTCACATTTCCATTCACATCATAAAAAAAACTTATTTAATTTGAGTCCATCCAGAACCTGCTTACTACTGTACTAAAGCAAAAAATAAGGGAGTCAGCATCTCTTTCTCAACACAGCACATATCATCAATATCTTGAAAGGAATCTTGAAATTAAAGATTAGACGAGTAATGGTATGCAGAAAATTTTATTTTTTAAATTTTATTATTTAATTTATTTTAAAATAAATTAACCAAGCTCTTCTCAAGTCAATATTGTCAATAATACAGTAAGAAAAATACAGAAAAAAAAAAACATCTAGGAGATATTTTATTTATTTATTTTTTTAAGATTACATAAATGTTTGTTGTTGCATTTTTTCTCAGTTAGGTAGTTCTTTTGTTTGTTTATTTTGTTTCAAAATGTAAAAAAAATTCAAAGAGAAATAAGAAATGACATCAAATATACACATTTCTATCAATCAATTATCAGTCCTTAAACTGCTCCTGAACATTGTACTTCCAGTGATGGAGCTGAAGCTGTCATCAAGACAACATTCGATTGGTCCTTCGAAACACCACACGCCATCTCCGCCCCCACCACGGGAGCGCGCACGCTCCTTTCCCCCTGCTCCGGAATGTTATTTATGGCAGGCGCGCTCCCGCAGACTGCACCGTTATTATTCGACGAGCGACCGACACCGAAACTACAATGTCAAACATTTACGGGACACCGAGCTCCTCCGCGCGCAAGGATCCGTCCTGATCTCTTAATATACGCGCAAAATCTACGAACAATCAGATGACATTTCTGGACGCAAAAGATTGAGATGATGTATCATCTTTCTGACGAGGTAAGTCGTGAGAGACCGCTTCAAGAAGTTCGCAAACGGCGTCGCGCGGACCATCTGCGCGTCATCACGCGTGCTTATCCCTCGCCAAACTATTAGTTTGTGGATTGTTTCGCGTGATTATAACCACTTTAAACGACTGACAGCACTCGAATGTTTGCGAAATATAATTTAAAGTGTTTGCGAACGGACAAAGCAGAAAAAAAAAATATATATATATCTATATATATAGATATATATATGCGAAATATCTGCGCGCTTCCAACTATTAAAATGCTTGCGCCTATTACGTAATGAGCGCGCGGGGCAGATGCGCGTGGGATTGAGCTGAAATCATCAACGCTTGCTTTTCCTGGTAAAAGAGGCTTAGAAGAGAAAGGGAACAGTAGATTGCGCTGAGGTTAAATATATATTTATGCACGCATTTCTAAACCGAGGTTTCTGTTTCAGACAGCAGCACAATGCTTCAAAGTGATGCAACCACTTCAAACACTCGTCACGCGCATCCCTGTCAGCGCACTGCTTCACAGCTGCATTTGCTTTGAAACAAGGATTTATACTGCACAACCAAAGTCTGAAAGTTCATTTATATTATCTTAATGTCCATTTTATTATTGCTCTTTGTATTCAGCATGATTTCCCACTGGTTCTGCATGTGCAAGTTTGAGTGGAAGTGGTTCTGTTGGTGCAGCGTTTCTTTATTTATCCCTGGCCCTGTGTAGGTGGAGGTGTGAGTGAGTCAGGGAGAGATGGAGGTGATTAGAAGAAAAGACTCCGACTCTAACGGCCTCTTTTCAGACAACTCGGACAATGACTGTGAGGTATGAAAGCCATTATTGGAAAGGTATGAGGGCCGTAATTGGAGCTGAACCCGTTGGCTTTCTCTTTCTGTAGGACATGGGAGCGTGTGGACAGACGACTGGGGTGTGTTTGTGTGAAAATACCCCCTTTACCACCTTCTGTGATCAGCACTCAAAGGAGGTAAGTGTTTCTCTAAACATTTGTATGATAATATTTCAAATATGGGATCAGTAAGATTTTTGAATACTGCTATTTATACAAGTATCCATTAAATTAAAGACCTGTATAATATTGCTATAGATTTCTATGTCAAATCAATGCTCTTTTGACCTTTCTATTTATTAGAGAAACCCGAAAAGCTGTTTTGAACAGAATAATAATAATAATAATGTTTCTTGCACAGCAAATCAGCATGTTAGATGAATTTCTGAAGGATCACGTGACACTGAAGACTGGAGTAATGATGCTGAAAATAAAATAAATACATTTGACAGTTTATTCACATCGATAGAAAACGGTTATCTGAAATTCCCCAACACTGCCTGTGCATCATCAGCCTTAGAGGCTTTTTCAAAAAGCTTTTCAAGATTAGAGCGTTAAGCCCAAAGTATACTTCCCTTTAGTCCGAATGCAAAGGACTGCGTGACGCAGATTTGCCATTCAGAAATATTTGTTATAGGTCGTAACTAACAGTAAAAGACAGCATAGCATCATAGCATAGAGCAGACACCGAACATGGATATAGCTTTTTAAGGAGGGAATAGTTTTGTGAAAGTGATTTATATTTAAAAAAAATACATAAAAATTATAAATTAGTGAAAAAATGTAATCCTAATTAATAACAATCAAAATAAATGTTTTATGCATGTGTATATTTAAGAAAAATAAGTTATGTATTTCTATTAAAAATATTGATATATAATTTTAAGTATAATAATATAAAGACATGCATCTTTAAATACATGTAAATATTTTCCAAATATATATACTGTATTTACTTTGCAAGAACTACAGATGGATCAAAGGGTCGTTCAGTTTATCACTGACTCGTTGTCTCTCGTCAGGACTCCAGTGTGAAGTGTGTCCAGTGCGGTAAGAGCAGACCCATGATCACCAGATACTCTGAGGGTTACGGCACAGAGGTGGGCACAGCATACACACCTCTCTGAGAGCACACGTGTGTGGATGGTGTGTGTTTATTCGTGTGACTCATGTTCCAGGAGGAGTGTGTCCAGCCTCATCTTCTGGGAGACAGTGACGCAGACGCAGACATCGAGGACACGGACAGCAGGTGTGTGTGATGGACAAACCCACGCATGCGCTTCATCTCGTCCCCTTCTTCAGCTCGCTTTCTGCTTTGTGATTCGTTCAGGCTCCAGATTGTGGGTTCCCTCCAGCGAATCAGCTCCCGGAAGAGAAAGCGCCAGCGAATCACGCGGCAGGACACCACGGAGAGCGAAGACGATGGTGGGCGGAGCCACCAAACACACCGCTGGAGTCTACGACTCAGTCCTCATCGCACGCACAACAGGACCATACTGGAGGTGAGCGCCGAACAGCATCTCTGAAATGTATTATGCAGAGAGCAATAAATGCAATGATATAATCTAATAATTTACCTGTACATTATAAATATACTAGTGCTGTCAAACTATTAATCTCATCCAAAATGCAGTTATATTTATATTAGTGCTGTCAGATGATTAATCACATCCAAAATAAACGTTTTTGGTTAAATGCATGCACATTTATTTAAGAAATGTATATATATTATCATAAATATAAATATAAATGTATAAACTTGTAAATGTGTGTGTGTGTGTTTACTTAAATATACACAGTTCACATATGTTATGTTGACAAAAACATTTCTTTTGGATGCGATGAATCGTTTGACAGCAGTGAAAAATACATAAAACATACAAATATTTGATTATTAACATGATATTATATACAGTATACTATCTGAACTATTATATATTTTAATATTATTGAAAATATTTTTATTTTAGAATTTTCTATTCTTTTTTTTTTTTTTTTTGTCTAATTCTTTATTAAACACAGTTTTCAGTCAAGGTAACTACATTAAAATGAGAAGTGTTTGACACGCTGGTGTGATTATTTTTATCACACACACAGGCACGTGTGCGTGTGTAGTTATATCAGTATTTTGAGACGACAGTTTGAAATATTCATTATTGACTGTGTTCCTCTTCATTTGATCGTTTCTGTCTGAAAGGAGAGTATTTCTCAGGTGCGGCCGCTGATAATCTGCCGCTGTGCAGCTCGAGAGGCTCAAACAGTCACAGACGACAAACCTGACAGTGGAAAATGGCCCCTGACAGTGTTTCCCGTCCCTCTTCCTCTCCCTGTGTCCTGTTATCTGCTCATCGTCCCTCTCTCCATATCAATTATCATCGTTCTGGTTTCATTCCTCCTACCACTCACTGACACTTGACATTGCCTTAAACTATCACTGTACAACCCTCTTCACCAGTTATTTCTGCTCAGTTGTGTACAGTGTATTAGAGCATTTTATACAGTGTTATCTACAGAAGCCTGACACATGAGGGAGAATGCTTTAGTAAATTTAGTTATAAGTCAATTCTGTTATAAAAAGTGCAAAAATGATGAGATACGTTTAAATTATGACACTCAGTCATACTGAGTTAATAAGTTGTAACTGTGACACATTAAGTCATAATTATGAGATGAAAGGTTAAAATTACAATACATCAAGTCACAATTATTATATCAGAAGTGGATGTTTATGGCAGGGAATAAGATCAAAATTGTGGCACTAAATCATAATTATGAGATAAAAGTAAAAAAATAAATAGATAATGGCATGCTAAGTGATAATTATGAGAATGAAAATGTAAAACAAGTGATTATGAGATAAGTCGAAATCATGAGATAAAAATTACGCATTAGTATGGCATTTTATTTATTTTTTTTTTTACTTTTTGTGCCATAATCATGACATTATTTTATGTGGTATAGATGGGCTCCTGTAGCTGTTGGACACCAAAGACATTCAGTTTATTGACAGAAAGAGCATTTGGATACGCAACGTGATCGGGGTGAAAAAATACGCCATTCTGTACTTAAGTGAGGAAATACTGTGTCAAACAGTTGTTTCCACATTTAAACGTGCTTAAAGTTAAGTTTAAAATTTGTAAACTAAGACATCTATTCGCAAGGACACATGACTTCAATTGTGTTCAATTACATTTCATATTGAAATGGATGTCATTGGCTGTTTATAAAAAAAGCACGCGAGCTCAATTTGATTGGCTTAGCAGCTAAGAAAGATAAAAACACTAAAGGCTTGTATTTTTCTATCATAGGCATATTTAAATAATGATGCACTTGGGTTTTTTGAAATGTGGAGTAGTTTCTCTCTTTGAGAAAACTAATAAGTAATTGTTGCAGTTTCAAAACGCTCAAGCAAAGAACGTATTCCCAAATGAATAATGAAGTGTAACGAAGTACTTCAACACCCCTGCATGTGCTTCTCGAAACACCCCTGTATGATTAATCAGAATTCAATACAAATGCTCTTCTTTTTGCTGTTTATAAAGTCGATTTCCAGTCGTTTTAGATTTTTAGAGCAGGACTTGGTTTTATTCATCAGAGCTAGAGTGGGTGTTTTTTTGACCTGGAACGTGGAAGATGTACAGATGTAGGTCACGATCACCCTCATCTGATGTTATTGCTGTAACCTTTAGTACATTAACCAGCATTAAATGACTTGACAAAGATTTTAGAAAGCAGCTGAATATCTATTTGGCAGCCTTCATGCCAAGTGTAAAAGAAAGACATTTCAGGGACGAAGAAATTCAATGAAAGATGAACAGCATGGACAATAAGACGAGGAAGATTTGTGGGGAAACTTGAACGTCAGTAAAAGAAGCTCAGAGCCGCATCACCGTGAAGTGAATCACTGCACCGTCTCTCAGTGTCATCAGAAATAGAGCTGTTATCTAATTCCTCATGCTGTGTGTGAATGTGTGTGTGTGTGGGAGAGAAGCACATCGGGGCCAAAGGCCCACCGCCACATGTGGGCTGAATCTATGCAAGCGTCAATCTTTTTACAAACTCTTTTTGATGTAAATAAGCTTGTAAGAGTTTTGATTAAGCCATCTCTCACCTGTTCCTGCCTCTTCATCGTGTCGCTCACGGATCTCTTCTGTGTGGAAAGGGCTGTGGTTTGTCTCACACTGGCTCACTGTAGAAGCGACTGCAGTATTTCAGTCAGTGACTCATTTGAACCGTCTCCAGACGCAATATTCACTGACAGAAGCACAAGCGTGGGTCGGGTCAGATGAGTTCAGACAAACGTTTCCCATAATCCCTCATCAATAGTTCATCAGTGAACTTTCCCAATTTATCAGCTGCATGTTCAGGAGTGTTTCTGTCACAGCAAACGATGAATACTCTGCATCTGTTCCTCATTCTAGCTTATTTTAGACTTCACATTTACTTAATGCTTATTTTCCTTTTGATTTGATATATTTTCTCCTGTGAAAATGGTATTGTGTAAAATGAGTCTGTCTAGATTTGAAGAGCATTAAAATTATAGTTTGTCAGAAAGTCTAAGTGTCTCATTTTATCTTGTCATATTTCAACACAAACCTGAAAACAAGAAATTATGATTTGTATTTGATGATTGCAGCACACAGTCCACTCATGTAGGTGTAGCTGTGGCTTTAGAAGAGGTTTGTTTGTCATTAAATATATGATCACTCGTCCTTGGACTGAGAGCAAGAGAGAATGAATCATGCACTTGAATACTGCTGGGCATTACAGGACAGGAGGGGCGTGACTGACAGCTCTCTGGACCAATAGTATCAGAATAACAAAGAGAGGCTCATATGGTGACCATCGGCAGCAACCGTTTGCAATCATTAGAAAACAAAACAAAATGCTTACCAAATAATTGGTTCCAATGATTTTTTGGGTGTCAGTGCATTAATTACAGCAGCTGGGCGCTGATGGAGTCTTAACACGAGCATGTTCTCTCTGTCTGTCTCTTGGCATTCCGGCAGGTTTTCAGTCCAAGGCCAATAGTGACATTTGCAGCTCTGTTTGTAGCTCTTTAAGCGCCGCAGGTTTCTATCTGCTGTCTCGCACATGCACACTTCCCAAACATAGACAAAAGACACAGAGAAACCTAATGTACACATGAGCTGGGCTATATCTGCATTTAGAAGAATATAGGCAGCCTATATAATAACAGTTTGCATTATTCTTCTCTGCATGACTCAATAAAAGCTTTATAAAGAGTTTAACCTCTATAACAGATTTCAATGTGACGGTATGTGTCTATATACAAACAGTAAAAACACATGATGAAACAGAACTGACATAAGAAGCATTAAAACAGATGGGAAGGCAACCAGATGATTTTGTCATAGACAAATCTAATTGCAAAAACATAATAAAAGAACCATCAGGTCTATAAATTGCTTGTCTGCTCTGGGCTCCTTGACCCAGATAACATTCCCAGGCTGTGGAGGAGAAACATGATTCTACTGACCCGATCAGAATCTAATGCCTTGAGGCATCACATGCTCCCAGCACCCACTCCAAAGTGCCAGAACGAGCCAGACATGGAGTCGGAAGGAAAAGTTTTTAAAGAAGCTTTTAAAATGATCCCAGCAGAGTCTTGAGTTTGTGGAGAGGCTGCTGGCCCATGATCAGTGCAAAAGGTCACTTAGAGCTGTGGATTTCAACACATTGAAGCAAGAGTCAGACTAGGTGTGAATGGAAGACATGATGCTGAAGACAAAGTGAAGACAAAACGGCTTTCACAGCATAAGAATGGTCAGTTCTTATCTTGGAAGTTAACAAAAACAGCGTCAGATGTCACCATCAGAGAAAGCAATCTTCACATCCATGTTGAAACAACTTCATTTCATAAACACATGCAAATCATACAAATAGACAGGTGTGCAATAAATAAATAAATATAGTCTATTAATCACCACCAGACACTCATAAATATATAGCACGACTGGATTGTAAGAAGCCAGTCATTCTTAGATTGCTTGAGATGTGATCTTATTGGATGCTTGAGGTAAAAATAGTGTTATGTTTTGTGTGACCTCATGAGACACCAATCTATTTTGCATGTCAGACTACAGTACAAGATCCCACGTCAACAGAGAGATTCAACAGAAGCTAAGAAACAGATTTGATAGAACCTGTCCTGGTTATTGAACACAGGGAAGATTCTCTCAGGCGGGTAAACTGAAGTCACAATGGCTATAGATCAGCAGTGCCTTCAGAGAGAGTGGTCCAGATCAAGAGAGGATGAAAATTCGAAGAGCGACACTGGACGGACGGATGAGAGTGAAGAAGAGGAGGGTGAAGAGAATCCAGGGAAGAAAGATGAGCGGACAGAAGGCGAGGATGCAAAGGAGCAGCAAGTAAATGCATGGGAAAGTGAGAAGACTGTTGATGACAATGAAGGATGCAGTGCTAGTTTTCCATTTATGCCGGCAAACAGTGACAGTGTTTTTGCTATGTGCAATGATAAAGAGAGTGATGAAGAGGATGTCAATAAATATGACAACAACAATAACATTGACACATCATGCAATTATAGTTTTCCTGTTGCTAATAGTGACAACTTAGTGGATGTGTTTACAAATGGGGCTGGTGACGATGCTAAACATGATGGTACACAATATAGTGTTCGTTTTCCCGCTGCGTCTGCAAACAGTGATGGTTTAATTGCTGCATGCACTGATAATGAAAGGGCTGGTCATGAAGATGATGCTGATAAATATGATAGCAAAAATACTGATGATGCATACAGTAAAAGTCCACCTGTTGCATCTGCACACAGTGACAGGTTAGTCACTTTAACTATAAGTAATGATAAAACCAGCGATGAAGAGGATGCCCATGACAACAATGAATTTATCATTAGTTTTACTGTTAAGTCTGCAAATGGTGATGCCTGCACGAATAATGATGAAGAGGATGTGGATAAAAAAGATGACGACAATAACAAAGAACATGGTAATAGCTCACCTGGTGTATCCACAAAAAGTGAAGGTTTAGTGTCTTCACTTACAAATAATGATGACGTCAGTGATGACAAAAGTGGATATAATATACATGTCGACATTAACGACAATGAAGAATATATAAGGAGTTTATCTGCTACTTCTGCAAACGTTGCTATGCGTGTGCAAAACGGTAAAATCACTCATAAATGTTATGACAAAAATGACAATGATGATGAAAATGACTGTTTCGCTACTGCCTCCGTTAGTACTGATGACTTTGGTGGTTCTGAAAAAGACTTAACATTTAGAGATGAAGTGCAGCACATTTCAGACTCCAGTTCTGAACAAGAATTTATAAAGCAAGAGTTAGAGGAGGAGGAGGATGAAGACGATGATGACAAATATGATTCAAGTAGCAGTTCTGAAGATTCTGAAGATGAGGATTGGAGCATGTATCCCAAGAAGCTATCCTCTGACACAGCTCACCCAAGTGCGGTCTTCCAAGCTCTCGAGAACATGATGTTGAATTCAGTCCTCATTGATTTGACCCTCTTCACAGAGGATGGATACCAATTCCGGGTACATTCCTTTGTCTTGGCCGCGGTCAGTTACCTTGTTCAGACGAGACTCAGGCAGAAGCTCAAACATGAACAGGATATCTCATTGTATATGGGTCCCGAGGTTCATGGTTCAGGGTTGGCAGCACTGGTGGAGTTTGCCTATACCGGGAACATTGCCATTCTGAACAAAGGCAACATAGAATGGATTTGGTCTGCAGCTGTCAGCATGGAAGCTCCGAGAATTCTTGAACTCTGCAAAGAGGAGGAAGAGAGAGAAGAGGAAGAGGCAAGAGGAAAGAAAGTGGACAGAAAAGAGATTTCCGCTGAGGAACATATGAAAATAACTCTACAGCAAATCAGACAGATTTGGACGGAGAGAATGGGATGTGATGTGGAGCTTGAAGTCGAAGGAAGAGTGTTTCATGGTGAGAGACTTGGAAATATATTTGAGTTTCCTAAGCATGAAACTAAATGCTACATCTATATTTTATACTTCTCTAGCTTTAGTAATAATGTCATACCCCTTTGCATTCGCAAAACCGCTTTTTGTTTGTGTTTTTAATATGTTTTATGTATGTCCTGCCTTTGAGAAGCTCACCGGGCGCTCCTGGCTGCCAGCAGCGACTACTTCAGATGCATGTTTACTAGCGGTATGAAGGAAAGCCAGCAGGAATCAGTGTCTCTGCTGTTAGTTGAAGCAACCAAGTTTGAAGCCCTCCTGCATTATACCTACAGCGGGGCTGTTGCTCTCGGATGGGGCTGTGTGTTTGATCTCATCTGTACATCCCTGCAATTACAGTTCCAAGCTGTCTTCTCACTGTGCCTTGCCTTCCTCCAGCAAGAAATAGATGCTCACAGCTGCCTAGATGTAGCATCTTTCGCAGAGGCCTATGGGATGGTGGACTTACTTGCACTGGCCGATGACTATGTCTTGAGACATTTTCAAGACGTGTCCATCACTCCGAAGTTCCAAGATCTTCCTGAAGAGAAACTGAAAAAGTACCTTCAAAGTGATTCTCTCTGTGTACCCTCAGAGTTGACTGTGTTCAAAGCGGTCATGTGTTGGATCGAAGCTTTCCCCAGAAAGCGGGTCAAGCTTGCCAGGGAACTAATGGGAGCCATACAGTTTCCCCTCATGACCTTTAAGGAGTTCAAAGAAGTCAAGTCCATAACGTCTTGGCCGAGACTTGGCGCCAAAAGATTATATGATTCTCTCCTTGAGGAGTTCTGTTCCAGTTCCTCAGATCTTCAGTCAAAATTCAGGGCATATATGCCTAAAGACACCCTAGTCCTTGTTGGGGGTGAGAGGATCACTGATAATTTTGACAAACGTACACCCTGTAGGGACATGTGGTTTAGCAATTCCTTGCAGAACCATGTTGGATTGGTGAAGAAGGTAGAGTGGAGAATGCTCGGAAACTTACCTGAGAAACCAAGATTCAGTCATGGAGTTGGAGTAATGAGGGGCAAGCTTTACATAGTTGGTGGACGACATTATTACGGCAAAGCTGATACCATGAAATGCACCTACAGGTAAGATGTAACATGAAGACTCATCTATCTGACCTTGTCCAGGTTTGCGCCCTCACACTGTTGACCCCCCTCTTCAATCTTTTAACTAGGTATGATCCCATCCAAAATGTTTGGCAAAGATTGGCCGACATGCATGAGACAAGAGGCAGCTTCACTCTTGTGGTCCTGAATGGTAAAATATATGCTATTGGTGGAGAGAGGGACTCAGAGGTCAACATGGAGAGTGTGGAGGTTTACTGCCCCAACACAAATTCTTGGAGGTTAGTTCAGTAAAAGAGTGGCACAAGAAATGCATTTGTAATTTCAGAAATTATCTAAAAGGCATGCATGATTCTAGATCAACTTCAGATGTTCTTCCTGGAACAATGTTCTAAAACTTAATCACAGGCCTGAACATGTCTGATTGTTGTTCAAGGCCCTATATCAAATTCGTTTCATTGATTTGAATAGTTGAATAGAGTTGAATAGTTTTGTGTCACCATCAATTGTTATGTTGAGATATGTTATAACTAATATGACAGACTGGACAGACTGTATGTCTGTCTTTAATAACACAAAGTTTTCATAGGCATCTACCTTAAGCAAGGTCCAGAGGAATGTTGCTCCAGAACACAATGTTGATTCTGAGTTGATGTCTTACTTGGCAAAGCCATTTAACTTTACAGAACATACAGCAAATAAGTGTTGTCAAAAGACTTAGACACAAATGTGACAATACTAGCATTTCCCATAAGCATTCTGAACACTGTTGAGTGGATTCTTAAACACCTCCTATTGGCCATTTTGTTCATGTGTCATTGTGTTTTTAACACCCTAATGAAAAACAACAACAACATATGCTGGTTAAGTGTGTTTTGAAGCATGGCTTCTGGTTTTAGCTGGTCCTTCATGGTCATATGCTGGTCCTAAGCAACTAGCTCCAGCTCAGGACCAGCTTAAACCAGTTTGTGACAAGCTAGGAACCAGCTCAAGCCAGCAGCCATGTTCAAAACATACCTAACCAGGATATGCAGGGTTTTTTTCAACAAGGCAGATATGCCTGTGATTAGCTACAATGAACATCCCTTCACGCTCTTCAGCGAACACTTACACAGATACACACAGGAGCATTTGAAAGCCACATCTGTTCATACTGTAGATGGTTTCTTTAATCTATGGTTTTCAAAAATGCTCACAGGAAATCCTAGTATCATTGCTTTTTTTTTTAATAATTTTAGTTCCAACTGGTACTGAAGTAGGTACTTTAGACAGCACTTCAACGCTTGCACAAACTCACAGTGCAAGTCAAACAATTCCTAATACCTATTAAGAACCATTCACAGTGAATGATGTTGTCCTCAATTTAATGGTTTTCTTTTTAATTCTCCCTGACCTCAGTTTTGCCCACCCATTAAGCCATGCTTTATGCTGTCACGCGGCCAGTGTGTGGAATGGCACAATCTTCCTGTCGGGAGGCTTTAACAGCCAGTACCAGTGTCTGTCGTCTATGACCTTATACCACCCAGAACGAGGATCCACTTCCCTGGCTGAAATGACACATGATAGAGCCCTGCACTGCATGGAGACCTTGGGTAACCATTTATACATGGCTGGAGGAGTCTCGTGCGGAGCTGATGGCCATCTGGTAGATCAATTGGCCTGTGAGGTCTATGACCCTGTGGCCAACTCCTGGAGTGCCATTATGCCATTCCCAGTGCCACATGTTGGATCAGCATCAGCAGTCTTAGAGGGGAAGGTCTACATAATTGGAGGCTACTGCCAGGAGGACTTCAGTGATACCAAAACAGTGCACCGCTATGATCCTGCAACAGGACGCTGGGAGAACATGAGCTTGACACCAGGCCCGAACACATACATAGCTGCCTGTGTGCTGCCCATACCAGCTCATCTTAGACAATAAGAAGGGGATCTCTTAAATAAAATACATTGTTGCTTTGTACATTATCTCCACCTCATGCTAAGATAAAAAAACATATTCAAATCAAAAAATTATAATAGAAACTGAATTTCAAGAAATTATCTGAACGGGTAGTTTTATATAAAAATAAAGTGTAAATGAGGACTCTTGTTTTGGTCTGAATATCTCAAATAGTGACCTTTTATTTACATTAATGCACAATTAACACAATAAAGAAACATAAGCTATGTTATAAGGACTTTTAAACAGTCCTTTTTGATGTTACTAAATAATTCACACACACAAATTATACAGAAGTTGAATCCAGTGGGTAAAGTAGGTAGCCTGTGAAAGTGGAATAGTTGTACCGTCGATCCACAAAGATCCAGGTTCTGATCCACAGATTAATGTGAACCTCCTCACCAACATTCAGCTCCATCACGGCTCCATTGGACATTTGGTCATTGCGCTCACCAGAATTATATTCATATGAAGAGACAAATCGTGCCGTGCCTTTAAAGATGCTCAGACCCATATCATGAGTAGAAAACGCTGAGCCCGAGTACCTGAAGTAATACACACCTTTAACAGGTGCTGTGAACACTCCTGCAAAAGATATGTAAACGCAGATCTCAATACTACAAACTAAACCGGGTTACAAATTCTTATTATGATCAAGTGAATATGTTGGAACCTGTGACAGGGTCATATGCATTGCCAATGTTGGTTAGGACTTTATCAAAGATGAGCTTGGTCTCCGAACTAAAAGGCCCTCGGTGTGTACTCTCTGAAGTTGACATGGAAGCAGTGAATGCCACTTTAGGAGTCTCTGTGAAAGTAGAAAAATGATCAGTTGAATTTAAGCAGTAAATAAATCTTACAAAATGCAATGGTAAATTGCTTGTTAGGTAGTTAATGTGGCTATGAACCCAAAGTTCAAAAATGCCTGGGAAACAATCCAGAGACTGTACCTTTAATCTGTTTCTGCAGATCCTGAATCAAGCTTTTCTGCTCTGCGAGTTCATTTTTAGCAGTGTTCAGATCCACCGTCAGTCCTTTAATTGAAGCTGTAAGCTCCTTCAACTCAGAGTAGATATTCAACACAGGAGTCATAATATCCTCGTCCTGTGCCATGCAGGAACTTAATATTGAGATTAAGAAAAGCTGAAATAAAGCCATGACTGTTCCTGTGCTAAAGAGAAGAGTAAATGGTCTGCAGTCGCTGTGCTTCTTATCTTTCTAGAGCTACTCTTGGTTAATGATTAAGAATTTGGAATTTTTAGATCAGATTTTCCGCCTATATCTGAGGGAAAAAACACACAAACGCAAGTACCCAAGTTTGAATGATTGATAAGAAAGTTTCTAAAATTGCACAAGTGAATGCCCTCAGATTTAGCCTACAAACTATATAAGCTCATAAGTCCTGTGTTTAAATCCTATGAAATCAGACTCCTTTACGGTAAATGTGATACGATAATTTTCCTGTGATAGACGTTTGGTTGTTTTTAGTTAAATATTTGTTTACAAGTCCTTTCTTGTCAGATGTCATCTCTCTGGATCTACATAATAGACATGATAGACACATAGTTGAACATTTGAATATACTGTACATGAGACATACTGTAATAACACTTCTGAGATAACTAAAGTAGCTCCATTTAAGGCAACTGCAGTTCATAGAGTTTTTTTTATTAACAACAAACGTTGCTCTGGGTCATTTTGAACCTGTAATGCACAAGCAAACTCTAAATATTTCCCTGCTGAAAAGAAAACAATAGAACCCTGACCAAAACCCAATAGAAAATGTAGTAGATTTAATGGTTTTAATGCAAAGCATGATGGTGTCTACTGGATTTCTGTGATGGTTTCTATTGGTCTTGGGTTTCCATTGTTGTTGTTCTTGTTTTTTTAAGTGTCTGTACTTTTTTCTTTCTTTATTTTTACTTTGTTGCTTTTAACACTAAGTTATATTGAATAAAATTAAAGCACTTGTGGATACTTCTGAAAAAAAATGCCAAGACAACACATACAACAACACAGGATATCCATGTAATGGATCTCTAATCAGACATAGCAATGAACACAAGTAAATAATGTTAAAATATAGGGCTGTCAGGTAAAATCGAGGGCACACTTTTACATTCTATAAGTAAATACTTTAGGTCTATTAAAACAATAACAATAAAAACATTCAGTCCTGGGGACTTTGAGAGCAACATTTCATTTTTATTTATTTATTTATTTTAGTTCTGTTTGGTTAAATCAACACAAAAAAAGTGTTTACTTGACAGAAGTAAAGATAATTAATTCGGAAAAATATTGCGTATTGAGGCAGTACTTTGGTAACAGTAATGATGCTAATACAATGCTACCATTGTGATTAAAATGTAAGTACACTAGCTTTAGAGTATTCAAAATACAAATTACTTGTGATACATCAACTTTTTCCATATAGTGTTTTCATACAGGACAATCTCTTACCTTCAGTCGTGATTGCAAGTGTCAGGTTATGATCAACAGGCACAATATATAAGTTGTTGCATTTTCAAAACAAAAACAGAGATTAGGTTCGATGACGCAAGGACAGATCATGGAACACGGGAAGATATCGTTTTCACAAATCATCTTCCCAGATCAAAAACTCATTTATATCTGTTTTACCACTTGTACATGACTAGTACTTACACAATGAATAATATATATTAGCTTACCGTCTATTAAAACACACGCAAGAGCAAAAAGGGATAATGGGATAAAGAGAAAAAAGGTTGATGGTTTTATAGAATATAAAGGAAAGTGGAGATATATGTTATAAAATAGGTAAACATGACACGGGAAGGTATGAGTCCTGTGGCAAGAGGAAACAGTGGAACATGTTGTACTGTCAGAAATATGAGACTGAAAGAAGAATTTTAATGCAAAACTTGGGAAAATAAAAATGCAGTTTATATTGAGATATATTTGACAAAATATCCAATTTGTGGGAGAGAATATAAAACAAATAAATATTAGAAATAAAACACTGGGGACTAAAGACTGGGGAAGGGAGGTAATCATTTTGATCCACTCTTCACACCAGTGGTGGCAGTATTACACCATTTTGTTGTTTGTCCACCAATAAAATACCAAGAAGAAGAAGATGGTTCATTATTAATCCTACAGAACTTTTGAGATAACGTAAGTGCACAACTGCTTGACATATATAACACAGTGCAAGTGGTTTCTGGATATTTTATTACAAAAATCGTACATATTGTGTCTTTAAGGTGCTCTTCCTCTGGAGATGGGGATCGACAGATTGTAGCTTTTCACTTGATCTAGTTTTTATCTAGTAACGTTAACCGCTCCAAACCATACAGTGATCCGCTCTAGGGATTCAGACTGAATCGTGAGCCAATTTAAACCTGGCTAATTAATTAAACTGATCTGAGTGATTAATTAAAGGTGCTCTATGCGATGTTGCAGGATTTTAGCTCAATTTCATTTTTATCT
>JAUMHQ010000059.1:931851-942375 GCA_032361165.1 Enteromius paludinosus
ACCACCAGCTTCAGATCTGCTAGCTTTCTTCTTGTCATCTTGTTCTTCTCACACAGTCTTTGCTCTTCTGGTCAATGGTCTTTCTAGACATCAGGTCTGGGTAAACTGAAGCCCAATACTCTGGTTTTGGGATACAAGATGAACTGGCAGGAGTGTAACCCGGAGAGCTTACAGGACTACGTCAACACCGTCAGGTGAGCGACTTTTGTTCACATATCAGAATTGTAATCAGAAAGAGCACTATTGCGTATAATTGAAAGTTTATATATATATATATATATATATATATATATTGTTTTTTTCTGTTGTAATTTAACCTTGTCTAATTATTTTTGTAAAGCAATGCATTCGACTCCAGCTATGGCATTGCAATTCTGAGAATGATGGATGGATTGAATGTAAAGGATGATTTGCAGAGTGGAGGTGTGTTTAATATTGTATGATACCAAGAAAATGGCTTTAAGGTAAAGAGTCATTAAATCAAGCCTGATGTGGGTCTGTTTTGGTTGAAGATGGAGCATTTGCAATTGACAATCCGTCATTTGACGCAGATGAAGTCCAGTATGAGAAGGACGAAACCAACAATCATTCAGGTGAAACGTACATCTGAAGACTTATTTACTGTGCAATTTTACTCCATTGACACTGCTTGTGAAGTGATGTGACATAGTATTATCTCACACTGATTTTGGGATACCAAATTAAAAACCCTGAATGTAAATGCTTTATGTGTCACACTCGAAACAGGAATGCAATATTCTAAACTAATTAAAAGAACACTTTTAAGAACAGTATTCAAGTAATCAGAAAGCTTTTATTAGTCTGCAAAGTTGAGCATGCAGTACAAAGACTGTTATTTCCAATTAAGCCTCAGTTATTGGTGTGACTGCTGACCTTCCTTTTCTGAAACTTCTTTGACTCCCCATCCAGATGTTTCTGATGATGACTCAAATGAGCAGGTCAGATCTGTGTTTCAGACCAAACAGGGCAGGAAGAACATCGACATCTACTGGATCTCTGATGATGGAGGTCAGAATCATACTTGAACTCCTCGAGGAAGCACTTTGCTGGTTCAGTCTGAATTGGCACTCATTTCTCACTGTGAAGCCTCATTGCTCTCTTTCAGGTCTGACTCTTTTAGTCCCATATTTGTTGACCAGAAGAAACCGCTGGAAAAAGAGCAAACTCCGTGTGTATATCTTAGGTGACCAGGAGACCATGAAGGAAGACCAAAAAGAGTGAGCGGATCATTATCCCTGCTTAAAAATCCAAACAAAAACAACTTTAACAAATAATAAATGCCCAATAGAAACCACCACAGAAATTCAAATGGTTTCCATTAAAATACCAGTATGAACCAATAGATTTTTCTTGTAAAACAATTACAGAATTTCTTTTGTAGTTTGTTTTGGGTATTTTCCCAATAGGATTAACATCTCACCAATAGAATATTACTTAAACTGAACTGAGCTGGACAATGAAGTCTTAATTCAGTAATGAAATGCCTCTAACTGAAAAGGTGTGTGTTAAATTCCTCGCATGGGAAACCATACCTGGCCGCATGTCACTTCATTTCCTTGACATACAGTAGATACCATTATATTTTTCATTAAAACCAATACAATTGCCATTATAACCATTTAATTAATTACATTTTTTTGTGTTATTGGCAGGGTTCTTTTTTTATTAAAATTTTGTAACAGGAGTAATTTTTGTAACAATATTTTAAAGTCAATGTTTTTCTCAATTCAGCATGAAGATGTTGTTAAAGAGATTCCGGCTGGAGATCGAGGATGTTGTTATAATAACAGACGTGGATAAAGCTCCTCTAGCTAAAAAGTAAGAAATGTGCTCATGAACACTCATAACATGCCGTATTTTTGGTAACTTTTGTGGTTTACTTCCTCTCTGTTGTTTGTAGTGTGCAGCGGTACGAGGAAACCATCGCCCCCTTCAGGCTGAGTGAGGAACAGGCCAGAGGAGACACACAGGAGCTCAAGAGACTGAGTCCATGGAAAGTGTCCGACAAAGACCTGGAGGCCATACATCCAAAGGTACGTGTTTGCTAGTGTGTGTGGGGTTTGACCACAAGCACGATCCATCGGTTAACTCAAATTACTCTGTATTCACTCTCAGATCGAGAGGACGCTGCGACTGAACGAGATCATCAAGAAGAACTCCATCCACGCGGCTCTGGTTGTAGTGTAAGTATCAGTACACAACAATTTGGAAATTAATAAAAGAAAGCAGCAAGAGCAAAATATACCCTAAAAAAAGGTTTGTTTAAGTTTGTTATTTATGTAGTGCTGTCACATTCAAAATAAAGATTGTGTTTGCATAATATAAATGTTTTTGTTCTGTGCATATAAAAATATATATATACACACACATATTTTTTAAAACATTTAATTTTCATTTTATATACTGTATAAAAACGTTTATTTGGATGTGATTAATCGCAACTGGAAACACTATATTTGAAACATTTTAACGTTTGCACCTTTTATTTCTTCTGAAGCTCTTTGTGCTAAATTTATGAAAGGTGCTATGACTAATTATCATCATCATCATCATCGCCATTGTCGTCATCAAGCATTTAAGCAGAAGCCTTTAGATCAAAAGGGTTTCAAGATCATCATAATAAATTCGGTCAAGTGTGTCAAATCAGACTGGTAGTTAATGTGTGTGTATGTGTGTGTGTGTGTGTGTGTGTGTGTGTGTTTCAGCTCTCTTCCGGTTCCTGATATCACCTGTCCTAGTTCTCTGTATATGGCCTGGCTGGACGCTCTGAGCAACGGCATCCACTGTCCCGTCCTGCTCATACGAGGAAACCAGGAGAATGCCATGACCTTCTACTGCCAGTAAACCAGACCCTTCATCATTAAACACATCTATGACTAGACATTACTTACACTGCTAAGATGCTGAACCTGAGCTGCTTCATCCTCTTGAACAATCTCTGTATTACGACAAATGTATATTAATTTTACATGTTTGCATCTGTGAGGTCAAACAGATTCGTTAGAAAGGCCAGAATAGAGATACATTAGAAACTGGTGGAGGAAAGTACTTTTACTGCTTTCAGGAATTCAAGTGAAAAAATTGTGTAATATTACAACATGTTTATTTATTCTTGCTTGCTGATACTGATCCAAACACTATTATAATAATTAAAAAAAAGTAAAATTTTGTCTTCATATATATTTGATGATTAGGTTATTGTTATAAATTGCAAGTATATGCTTTGTATCTGCTTATGAATGTGAAAAATAAATAAAAAAACTGTGAAAGACTTTAAATATATGAATGTTGTTTCGCTGTGGCCTCAAAAGTTTCACCTTTTTAAAAATAAGTTACAAAAAAATGAATCTGATTTTTGAGATGCACCTGTATTTCTTTCTTTCATGAGAGCACCAGATTCAAATGAGGTAAGACACCATTAGAGTCAATATAACTTCAGTTATAAGTTTTTAAGAATTTTTTTTAAGTATTTAATAGCATAAAACTATTGAACCATGTCAGGAAGAATGTATTACTGTTCTGGTACTTTAATTTATGTTTTTAATATTTTGTTGTCTGTACAAATTGTACAGAAAATGATGTCAGAGGATGGTTAACTTAGTGTTAATGCTCCTAAATTATGAAACTCATTACCCCTGAATCTCCATAATGTCTCATCTTTGCTTTCTCTGCTTTCAAGAATCAGTAAAACATATTCGTTCAATATGTACTTTGAATAATATGCTGTATAACTGTTACAATTTCTGATTTGTCAATAGAAAACTATCTGATGCATTTCTAATGTTAAATTAACATAGTTTTGTTCCAAACTCAAAAGACTTGTTCACACTGCAGTGTCCTGAACTCATTTATTTTCAAAAAGAAATGCCTGTCTGGCCTAAACTTCTAAACTTCCAATTTCTACATTTTGTTATTCATTTCTGCTGCTTGTTTTTTTTTTACAGTATTTGCCCCTTCGGAATGTTTCTTTTTTTTTATATAAAAAAAAATTAGGGGTGGGCATAAATTATTATTATTAAAATGGCTCATTTGAATTCTGCCAAAGGCATTTAAAATATGGGTGCCAATAAATAGTGACTAAAAGTAAAGCCCTATTTGGAGGGACTAGTTTTACAGGGGGTCATAATGAATGTTTTGTTTCACAGACGTACTTGGTGATTTTAATCCCATCCGAATGCGATGTCTTTGATATTATTTTTCACAACGCGTTTCCTTGTGTGTTTTGGCCAACACAATATGCAGTAGATGCTCATACCACACGCACGTTTAATATATTTTGACATGAAAAATATTTAAATAAAAACAAACAAAGAGCCAGATCACGTAAACTGTTCAGACTGATTGTAATATCAGTATCAGGTAAGATTACTCAACCTCATTTCTGCACTCGTTACATATGTTTTAATTATCAAAGTTAAACATATTTACTACAAATAAAAATCATAATAGTTGAACTAAAGTATCCACGCATTAACATGGTTTTGCTGCACTAGACATTTAGCTTCATCGTGGTATTTGTGATGATACTAACTGTAATCAATCTGAATGACTATAGCAATGCACGCATACAGAGTGCGGATCTCTGTGACACTCTCGCACTAGCACAGCGTGTTACCACTAAAATAAATACATATATGCATAGCGTTCAGTTGAAAGTGAATGCATTTAATAACACGAATTAGCCCTCATTGATCAGCTTTTGTATGCTATAATTGTTTCCCAAAATAATACTGCAAATTGTAAAACATAACTAACTGTTGTTTTAGAAATAAAATAATAAATTCATAAAATTTACAACAAAATACATATGTGACACCTTGTCCCAATTTGGCAGGCAGTCCTGGCCTAATGGATAGGGAGTTGGACTTGCAACCCAAAGATTGCGTTTTGATGCCGTCTAATAAACAACATCACAAAAATCAAGGAATTCAGAGCCAAGTTTCTTACGAACACCGTATGAAAAACTACTCACAGATCTTTGTAGAAAAGTACTAATTCTGAAACTGATTTTATGTGATTTATGATTAGTATGTGATTAATTTCTCATCAAATCATTCATTTTAAAGCATGCTTCTGGGGTACAATTTCTGGAAGAACATTTGAGGCAAACTTAAAGATCTGTGAAATCTTTCCACTGTCATTGTCAGATGATCTATTTGTCTTTGTCATTCATGTATTCTTTCTTTCCTGGATGCTTTGAGGTGTGTGAGAAGGTATTAGATATTGCATGGTGCTCTGATAACAGCTGGACAAACTTTGAATTTGCTTCAAAGCATGGGAAATCCCAGGTTTATGACAAGTTTCCCAGCAGCTTAAGTACACCGCAGACCCACTGAAACCACTGGAGATCTGTAAACTCTTCAGCATGATCAGTAATCAATTCATCAGTGAAGATGCCTTTGGGGGAAGGAGATCTGATCTTCACATGTCCAAACTCCAGTTTTACTTTTTCCTTGCTCGCTAGATTGTACACTAGTTTACTATTAATCTCTTTTGTTCTTTTCTACATGACTGAGTAAGAGTTTAGCTGCTGGCAGACAAAGACTGAACGAGAAACCAGTTTAATGATATTTCCAAACATGATTTCAAAGATAACATGAGAACACAATACAAATAACCTCCAGACATGTTTCTGCAGCAATGTATGTGTACGTGTAATAATGTGTTTGTGGGTGTATGTGAGTAAGCTCAGTTACGGTATAAAGGATAATGCAACTCATTTCCTAAGAGCAGAGGAGGTCCACACGGCCCGCTGGAATATGCTGTGATTGTCCCATGTGATTTTTTGTGGATGCAAAAGTGCCACAGAATCCGCCATGGCCAGCTATGTTGCTCGTATTGGAAACTTCATCCCAGGTCTTTGGCACAAGGACAACAACATCCCGTCTCAGGGAGACACTGTGGATATGGGGGAGGTTAATTATGGGAAAGAAAAGGACATGAGAAAAATGTCATTCTACAATCCGCTGGACCCCGTGCCAAAATATGACTTTTATGCCAAAGACACTTGGTCGGGCCGTATAAAAAGCACCAGGCCATCACTGGATGTTCTACGCCAACCAGTAAGTACAACCACAGAAGTGGCCATTTGTTGAGTTGTTAGGAAGGCAACATGTTTGATGTTAATTCTCTGGATGTTCCTGTCGACAGCCGGACCCTGATGATCTTCCTCCACCACCAGAGGAAGACGGACGGCCCAAAGTCAAGCTTGTTCGCTTCGGATGGATTCTGGGAGTCATGGTGAGG
This sequence comes from Enteromius paludinosus, assembly GCA_032361165.1. Classification (NCBI taxonomy): domain Eukaryota; kingdom Metazoa; phylum Chordata; class Actinopteri; order Cypriniformes; family Cyprinidae; genus Enteromius; species Enteromius paludinosus. Next base: position 938,119 of record JAUMHQ010000059.1, read on the forward strand.
ATAAAGAAATGATGCTTTTTTTATTTGATATAATTCACTCAAGAATACTTTAAGAAGAAAAAAAAATTGTAAATGCAATGTATACAATGGATTGAATTCTTTAATCAAAGTCTGTGTTTTCATTTTCAGATCCGCTGTATGCTGAACATCTGGGGAGTCATTATGTATCTGAGACTGCCGTGGATCACGTCTCAAGCTGGAATCAGTGAGTCAATTCAGTCCATATCCTAAATTCAGTCATTGTACATACACAAACAGTCAGTATTGTCCTGTCTCAGAGGCCACATCTGCTACAGCTATTCCTTAATACAGCTATTCCTGTTCTTACAGTTCTGACCTACATCATTATCTTTATGTCTGTCACCATCACAACAATCACAGCGACCTCAGTGTCTGCAATCTCCACCAACGGGAAGGTCTACTCTGGTGAGTAAAATCAATCGTTCAACGCAGGAGCATGTTTTATTTGGTTTTAGTTGGTTTTAATCAGAATCATGTCTTGGTTTCTGTCTCTCACTTTTACCTGAGAAGTACAACTGTTGAAGAAATGGATTGCGTTTATTTGTTTTCATCTTTCCTCCAGGTGGCACGTACTTCATGATCTCTCGGAGTCTGGGTCCGGAGCTCGGGGCGCCCATCGGTTTGCTCTTTGCGTTCGCCAACGCCCTCGCCTGTTCGCTCAACACGGTGGGCTTCGCAGAGACCGTCAGAGATGTTCTTAAAGTGAGACACACTCACAAACAAATGCGTTTATTGTCAGGTTGTGGGAATCGACATACAATCACTTTTAATATTTAACTCAAACTGGTGAGGTGCCTATGCGTTCTATGAAGAAACAGATGTTTTTGGTGATATTGATTTGAGTCTCTTTTTGAAAAAGTTGTTCACAACAATCCCTCCTTTGCAATCATTTTCTCTCTTTTCAGGACAATGGAGCTCAGATGGTGGACGATGTCAATGATGTAAGAATCATTGGGACGATCACTGTCATCATCCTCCTCTGCATCACCTTTGCTGGCATGGCTTGGGAGGCAAAGGTACAGTACTGTCCTCTGCTTTGGTTTTTGCTAATTGCCCAATAACACCTTTTGACAGCATAGCTGGCATTGTTCTTCCTGGTTTTCACTCCACTACAGGCTCAGATCCTATTCTTCATCGCACTCTTGCTCTCCTTAGTTAATTATTTTGTGGGGACGTTTATTCCTCCCACCTCTGAGAAGCAGGCTATGGGGGTTTTCGGCTACCGTGGTGAGTACTCCAGATCCTGATACTGTAATCCTTATAAACTCCAGTGGATTTTAGTTTCCTGCAACAACAAACCAAAATATTAGTTCCTTCATAAGAAAAAAAAAAGACATACTTTTTGATAAAATAATAATCATGGCATAAATGAAAATGATGGCATTGTCAGAATTATAAAATAATATTGCGTTATTAGTACACACAAATATTTATATTTGTATATCAGGATTTTCTTTCTTGATTATGATATTTTAGGTCATTTGCTTATAACTGACATTTTAGCTGGCTCAGTCTTAACTTAAATATTTTCACGAGTTCATACTTGTCGGAAATCATGTATGGCGGGCATGCTGCCCAGGGAAAATGCTCAGGGTTAGGAGGGCCGCCGAGCCCTGCGGAGGACAGCACTAAGGGCTCGGAAGGTGAAGGAGGGGAACAGCCAGATCCTAACCATGAGAGCTCCCCCTGGGAATTGGAAAGGCGTCGGGATGGAGGTGGGATTGCTGAGATTGAGATATGGAAGACACGAAGGTGTGGATGTTTTATAGGTTTATGCTAGGGAGCCGATAGGAAGATGGAATAGGAAGACTGTTGAGGCGGAGATCGATGATAATTACCTTTGCGCACTTCTCCTGAAACTTTTTCATCTCATAATTGGCATTTTGCGATCTTTTTGAAAGTATTTTAGCTTCTTAGCCTATTGACTTAGTATGTCATCATTTCTACAATATTTCATATTTTTACCTTTTTTATCTAAAAAATATCTCATAATGCTCTTATCTCTTAATTATGACTTAGATCACAATTTACTTAATGTGTAATAATTTTGGCAGTTTCCCCCTCGTAATCAAATTTATCTTAATAATTAAGATTTGGTAGGTCATAATTGCATAATTCTTAATCATAGTCTCATAATTTAGCTTTTTCATTTCCTAATTATTGAACCTAACCAGGTTTTTCATTCTCCAGCTGAGATTTTTGTGGATAATCTGCTGCCATCTTTCCGAGGCAAAGATGGATCTTTCTTCAGGATGTTTTCCATCTTCTTCCCTTCTGCCACAGGAATCCTGTCTGGAGTCAACATCTGTGGAGATCTCAAAGTAATCTTTCTGTATTTTCTGCTTCAGTCAATGTGCCTTTCACATGCCACAGAAATGGTATATGTTTCGGTGTTTTTCCAGGATCCATCGGGTGGGATTCCCAAAGGGACCCTTCTGGCCATATTCTGGACCACCGTGAGCTATTTATTGATCTCCATCACAGTTGGTGAGATTACACATTAGTGGCCAGCCCACACTGATTGTTCGATTGAATGACGGATCTATTTTGGCCAGCGCTCTTGATATCTTAACAGTGAAAATTTTCTGAAAAAAAAAAGAACTTATTTATCTCCAGCTAGCATGTTTTTGGTTTCCAGAATATTTTGGTAATATTATAATGGCTAAATAGCAAAAAATAACCAAATGGGAATTATTAGCCGCTGATTATTGGGCACTATTCTGACACCATCGGCCAAATTAAGGAACCACTCACTAAGGCTCTTTCTTCTCTTCTCTCTCAGCTGCAAGTGTTGTAAGAGACGCTTCTGGTATTCTGAACGATAGCTTAGCACTAAACTCTTCGATCCACTGCAGCGGTTTGGGCTGTAGTTTAGGCTGGAATTTTGACCAGTGTGAGCAGAACCACACATGTAGCTTTGGACTGGCAAACCACTTCCAGGTGAGCGCATGAGGCCATTTTCACAATTGGTGAGTTTTGGCTTCTGGAAAGTGGAGTAGATTACATTGACATTAATGCATTTGGCATAATTAGCTACCCATGGCATTGCTAGCGATGTGCTTTACTAACCCAGTAAAGCAGTAAAGCACCAAGTAAAAATGTATTTTAACTTTTGGAAGATGGATAACAGATTTATGGCTATTTTTCTCCAGATTCTTGCTATAGTTTCAGGATCTGGCCATCTGATCACTATAGGGATCTTTGCTGCCACCTTGTCCTCAGCGCTGGGTTTCTTGGTGTCTGCTCCTAAAATCTTCCAGGTAGATGGTGTTGCTGTTCTGAGGATGTTTTTTTTTTTTTAATCAAACATATGAGTGTAACATGTTTTTTTGTGTGTGTGTGTTTGTCACAGTGTTTGTGTAAGGATAATATCTACCCCTACATCGGCTTCTTCGGAAAAGGTTATGGGAAAAACAACGAGCCTCTGCGAGGCTACATGCTCATGTTCACCATCGCTCTGGCTTTCATCCTCATCGGTGAGTCCTGGATCTCCTCCAGATCAGTTACTGATGTGTCTCTCTCTGCAGATTCTTAAAGTTTGGTGTCATGTTGATGTTTTCAGGTGACCTGAACACAATCGCTCCTCTGATCTCCAACTTCTTCCTCTGCTCTTACGGTCTCATCAACTTTAGCACTTTCCATGCATCGGTCACTCAATCACCTGGTGAGAACCTGATTATCATCATCCTCATCAATTGTGCACTATGTTAACAGCAAACTGGATGAATAGGAAAATATGTTATAAACAAACATAAATGAATGCCTTTAAATTTGTTGTGTCTCATAGGCTGGCGGCCACAGTATCGTTACTTTTCTCCGTGGACATCTCTGTTTGCTGCGGCCTTGTCTTTCGTCCTCATGTTTTTATTCACATGGTGGGCCGCTCTAGTCACATTTGCCATTGTGCTCTGCCTCTTAGGCTATGTCACCTATAAAAAACCTCGTGAGTAAATGATGCTACAGCTACAGAAACAGAAATACATTTTGACAAGTTATTTTTCAGTATACAGTACGTTTAGCTGAGATATATGTCAGTGTGATATGTGAATACGCTAACTGATGCCTTTTTATGCTTCTAGAGGTGAACTGGGGCACGTCTTATCAGGCGGGTTTCTACAACATGGCTTTGTCCTTCTCAATGTCTCTGAGTGGTGTTGAAGACCACGTCAAAAACTTCAGGTAAAGATTATTAGCAAACCGACTGCTTCAGCTCACGATACACAGCCACTCTCACAC
>JAUMHQ010000059.1:986869-1010418 GCA_032361165.1 Enteromius paludinosus
CAAGATGAGACACACCTGGACAGACACGGCTGGGAAAGGATCAGACATAATGAGAGGGGCGGGGTTACAAATGAGGCGCAGCACATGGTGAAAGAAACGAAAACAAAACACAAGGCACATGGAACGCCTGTGGGCGTGACAAAGAGTTAATGACGTTGATTCAGCACTACGGAAACCTATAGGTTATTTATTTTATTTAAATTTTTATATTGAACAATTATTCATGTACAAACAACTTGGCAATGTCAAATTAACATCTCGTTCAAAACGTGTGCAAACAAATACAAAGAAAACAGATGTATTGCAATTTTCTTTTTCATGATTTTAAGGGCTTTTGCATACAAAACAAACTCATTATGAAACACATAAATGGCATATTTATATACATATTTATGTATATAAATCATAAGGATGCTATTAACCAAGACGGAAACCTATAAGTGTCTTCAGGATCATCAGAAAATCAAAGGTAGGTGAGTTTTATCAGGATTTGAGCTAAACACTGCAGTGGATCAGACCTTTAGGGTAAGAACCCGGGGAGCCTGATCTATAGGGAAATAAACATAATTGTATTTTTTCTCAATAAGTTGATTTTTTTGGCACCCTCAGATTCCGGAATACTTGTAATACTTGTATATTTAATTGTACCAAATATTGTCTGTAAGAATTTAATTAAAAATGTCCTGATTATACCAATAACTAAAATTGAACATTGATGTTAGACATGCCTGAGTAGATGTTTCTGTGCAAGTGAGCATGCCGGGTAATGACCACAAGAGGGCCCAAAGCCTACTGGAAAGGAGACTGAAGGGAAAATGAAATGACTTAAGATTGAAAGACAAGGGAAATCGGCACAGTTAACACTCAAGACGAATGAAATTGGCAGAATAATGCAAGATAAAGAAGAAGGGCAAACTGTTGAGATTGAACTGAATGTTTTTGCCAGATCTTATCTCAGTTTAAATAGTTGAATGCTGAAATGTTACTCATGTTGTCTGACGTAGATGGGAAAGAAGATCAGATTAACTGGTTTCTACTCAAGATCGAACATTTCAAACGTTGAATGTGAATAAAAAAAATGGATTCCAACCACAAATAAAGGAAATGAGTCTTATGAGCCTTATGAGCCTCCAGGTGAAGATGACGACTGCATTAAACCAAGTGTCAGGAAGTGACATGTGGCTAGTTATGATCTCCCATACTAGTAATTTGTGCTCTGTGTCTAACCCATCCAAGCGCACACACACACAGCAATGAGAAGTGAACAACCACACACACACCCTAGGCATAGGCAGTATAGGCAAATGCTAAGGGCACACAGATTCCTAGGGGCGCCAAAATGAAATTTTTAATTACAAAGAGAGTGAGATTGTCCCACACACACAAAAAAAAACTATTTTATTGCTCTCCCGACTCAATGCATGATCTATCTTTCCTTGTGCAGCCGCTTTCACATGCATCAGTTACCTGACTGACTATTTATTAGAGAACATCTACCATAATGTCAAAAAGCCCTCTGGTGCCCAGGGAAGAAAAAAAAGAGAAGAAGAAGAAGAAAAATAGGGCAAAGACAGAGGTAAAATATACCTGGCCACAATTCACTTCACTCACTCATTCACTCACTCACCACCCCCCTTGTTTATTCCAACACAGTGTCACGACCAATTCGTATGAGGTGGAAAATTCATGCTAATTCGTACAAACGTGTACGACCTCACGTAACCCCAGTGACAGGTGGGTTTAAGAGCGGGGTTAGGTGTAGGTCATTGGTATAAATTCATATGAATTGGCAACTCATAAAATACACACAATGTAGGAAACATCATATGAATTCGTACGAATTTGTACAAATTAGCCAGCTCGTAAAATATGTACAGAATGGTTTGCTCCATTTATGATTGGACTGTCTTTAAGAACTTAGAGGGTGAGGGCGCTCTTTTTTAGCAAAGAAAGAAGTTTATTTGTTTCTGTTTATTGTACGAGAACCTGAATCAACTCTTTTCCCAAAAGAACAGAACCTTTTTGCTGCTATATAGTCCTGTCCTAAAGTACCTCACATCAGTGATATTCAGATCGCAGGTGATGTATAAATCTCAATTTCAAAAAATTGACACTTATATGTGGTTTTGTTGTCTAAGATCACAAATGACTTTAGCTGGGTTTTCAGTCAAGGCCAAATACTGAGAGGTATCGCTCACCTGTAGGATGTTGATGAGGTGATACGGCAGCCAGAAGACGGTGAACGCAGCAATGATGAGGAGGATGAGGGCGTTTCCTCTTCCTTTGCGCTGAAACATTGCACTTCGTAGCCGACAGATCACTGAGATGTAACAGAACAGGATGAAGGTGAAGGGCAGCAGGAAACCCAGGATAGTCTCAGACAGGTACTGAAAGATTTCATGAGCGTCGCTGTCCCAGTGGTACGGCATACACACATGTAAACCTGGACGGAATGCCTTCACCATCCTGTCAGTGCAAAGAAGATGTGAACAGGTTAACAGCATTGGTCCCAGTTGTACGAGTAGCGAAGATTATTTTGATAATGTAGTATGTTATCCTATTTAAAATGCAATAATTAGTGCATTCCAAATGCTTTTTAGATATTATAATAGGACTTTTTTCTCAATTCAGATAAGTATGTGTCCTATGTCCTAAACTTCTGAAATATTTTAAAGCTGCCAATGCAATTTAGAAAAGCAATCAACTAAGTGTGTGTGTGTGTTCAAATATTCAGATGTAACCCCCTATGTATTCGCTACCAATTCATCAGTAATTACACATTTTTAATACAGATTGCAGTTACATTTATTCATTTTATTGTTAATACATCTCATGTAAACTACTTTTTTTTATAATGTATAATCACATGAATTTTAAGTACATATTTTAAAATGTGTTTAGTGAACTTCTCCTCATTTAATATGCAAAATAATTAGTTGAGCGATTTTTAAAGCGCTTTTTACAATTACTCAGGATGATTTTTTTCTGGTTATTTTACATACAATTAACAAGTAAAAAAAATCATGTGTAAAATGTCATTTATCCCACAACACTTAGGAAAATTAACAATGTTTTTTCTACAAATAAACCGGGTTAATATAGTTAAACCATGGTAACCACAAATGGTTGTGCCACACTAACCTTAACTATTGTAAAACTCTGTTTATACTAATGCTTACTTGACTGAAAGTACATTACACATAATGAATATGCTGACTAGCTTGTAGTATCTTTTAAATAAAGAATGTCTGAATGAATACAAATTGTCACAAGCCAGGACTCTGTGTTTCTCCCTGATCACCACCGGAGGGCACCCTGACCTGAGAATTAACCCCGGGCCTAGGGCTAATCACCACCAGGTGTTCCCCCATCATCTTCCCCTTTATAACGCCCTGCACAGGACACCCAGTCTTGTTTAGCAAGCTTAGCAATTCTGAGCAGTTTCCGGTGTGTTATTGCCGTGTATGATTCTGGACAGTTCTGATGCTTTGATATTTTGCTGCTTGCCCTTGTGATCCCGCCCATTGTTTATGACCTCTTATTGTCTGACCACTCCATAATAAAACTGCAAATAGATATGTCTGCCTCTGATTAGTCATTACAAAAGTGAAAAAAAAAAAAATGTAACACCAAACCACAAAAGCAGGGTGATAGCAATCACACACAGCTCTGAAAGTATGTGCACACATCTACCTAGTTATTCTTCCACTGAGTAGACAGCAGTAAAATTACTGTGAATACAGACTCATGAGGGGGAAAAAATCAAACCTGCTTTAAAAACCAATAATTAAACCAACAACATTAAGTTTTACAGAAGAAGAAAAAGGCACCCACTGGCTTTTAAAACTGTTACAGAGTAACAAATATTTAATTCAAAGACCTTAAAAGATGGGAGAGGAAAGTCTGATGATCATAATGATCAATATAACGATTTTCAACAAATATGGCAGTGGCTCAAACATTACGAATGCACATAAATTCATATTAGAATTTTAAATGATGTACTGTAGTTTCAGTGTTTTGTTCTTCTAGATGAATAAAAAATGTCAGATGGAGCGACTGTGATTTATCTTAAAATAAATTAAAAACATGTATTTGTAAAAATGTTTGTAAAATAATTTAATAAAAAATAATGATATAAAATTAAACAAAAATAAGATAATTATATTTACAAAAACTGGCAAACAAAATGTGGATGCTTTAATACACGTTATTTACTGATAATTAATAAAAAATGTTATATTAAAATGTTATTTTAAGATAATTCAGGCCGCAACTCGTGACATTTTTCAAAGCTATGACCACTTGGACCAGTTTCACAACTAAAATCACTTACATTTATAAGTTTTAATATGAATTTATGTGTATACAGCATTCTTAATGTTTGAACAATTCCAATAGATATTATTTATAGATATTCTATAGGCCTATTGTCAAACATCCTTATACTCACTGCATTAGTCTTTCAAATGCAGTGGTTAAATACATAGAAAATAATAATAATAATGCTGAAGTATACATGCCTACTTAAGTACAATACTCAAGCAAATGTAAAATGTGCAATGTCAAACATGTAAATATGAACCAATAACACCCATCTGTAATGAATACTGATGCTCTGCTTGAGGAAAGTGTGCTTTGTGTTTCAGTGTGATCCTACCGATAGAACGGCATAGGCAAAGCCATCAGAAAAGCCATCACCCAGATGCCCAACATGATGGACAGCAGCCTTTTCTTGGTCCTCAGCCTCTGAGACAGGAACGGCTTTGTGACGGCCAGCCAGCGGTCCATGCTCATCAGGCAGATCAGGTAGATGGAAGCGTACATGTTGACGCAGCACAGGTAATGGACCGTCTTACACAGCGCCGCCCCAAACTCCCAGTGCAGCCGATTCGTGAGGAAGCGGATGAAGAGCGGGGCGCTCAGGAGGACCAGCGCGTCCGCCACAGACAGATTCAGGATCAGCAGACACGTGACGGAGCGGCGGCGCACGCGACACAGGACCGACCACACCACGAACAGGTTCCCGGGGAAACCGAACACGAAGGCAATCACCAGGATAGCGATCCCGATCTGATGAGACAGAGCCAGGGGTGCTGTGGAGGACGCGGCGGGCGCGGCGGAGGACCCAGAGAAGGCTGAGGAGTTGGTGGGGACTGGAGTGGCCATTTGGTTCAAAGTTAATGGTGCTGTTTCTAGTTTTGCTTTGGAGATAAAGTAAACAGGGAGAGGAAAACAAGATCACTTTCCATTTCGCATTTAAAGACATGTGTTACAGAACTATAGTATTGGTGTTGTTGTATTCAGGCTAATATTGCCCAACACACAGCAGCAGTTCCTCATTTTAAGAGTTGTTCAGACTTTAAACACATTAATCCTCAAACTTTGAAAAGAAAGTCTCAATTATTTTGTTATACCTTTACTGTCATAGGCTATTCACTGTAGGCTAAATGTCGTGGAAAGTTATGTATTTTCAGTGTTAACGTATTTATTGGAGCAAAGCATTTTTGTATTTATTTGTATTATTTATTTATTAGATTATCTGTCACATCATCAGGCTAAACAAAACAAACAATCATTAAACAGCAACAACAAAAAAAATCATTAAGCATTAATCAGGAACTGGACAAGATCTTGAAAAGGAATGTAAATCCGTGTAAACAGTACTTACAGGGTTCCAGATCTCAACCCAACATTAACCCCTGAAGTCTAGCACAATGGCACAGTGCTCGAGACTGTTTGTTCAAAGCTTCACTGTTCTAATGTAACAGGATATATTAACACGACAGGCGTGGCACGAGACCCTTCAGAAGCAGTGAGATTTTTTCTTTTTTTTTTCACACTGACATCGTTGCCCAGTCAAAATGTGCTTATGATTGCAGTTCTTGCATTTGTTTAACCGATCCTTATGTTGACATACTTTACGTTTACGACATACATTTTTTTTATGAATATGATTTGGTTAAAGTTATATTGTATGCTTAGGACGTGAATTGTTTTTTATTGACAGTTAGTCGTCTTCTGTGAAGTGTTTCCTGCAGATAGATGTGTTAACCATATTTTACACATATAACAGATAAGATCTTTAGCTCGTCTAACAATTTTACAAGGTCCTTAAAAACATTTCAATCACAATCACTTGAATATTGACTATCATAGATCAGATGTTTAGATAAAAAGGTATCCAAGTTCAATTTACTCTCAGTAGCCTTAAACATTAGCCTACAAAAAAAATAAAAAAAACTTTTGTATTGTAGAACCCCTCGCTTAGAATTTAAATCTGAAGACACATGAGCACGCGCGCACACAAACCCAAATATGAAGCACTTTAAACAGTCTTACCTCAATTCATTATCAACCTGTCCGCATGCGAGCACATTACACAGTAGTAAATATATAGAATCAGTTTTGACCCAAAGTCTCAGAAGTTATCATTAACATCATTTAAGTGATGATATTTAGCGTCATCGCTTCCTCTTCACACACAGCACTTGAGAAACAACCAGTTGCTTCAGACAGGAAAGAACAAAGAACACTTATGAAAAAAATTAAATAACTAAAAAGCTGTGACTTGGTTCAGTTGTTGGGGTATCTTTTCTATGTTTTGCGGTTTGTCCTCCTCTCGTGTGCTCTAACTCTCACTCTTTTATGTGAAGTGATTTGCATGGGGAAGCCGTCTCGGCTCACACTGATATCTGAAGTGCGTGTGTACTTCGATTGTGTAAATCGTACTCGATTTCCTAACTCCCCACGTCGTTTTCTTAACAGGGTAGTGTACTGTGTGCAGTGGACTGTTGTAACCAGGGCGGACCGTTTACTCGCAGCATCGGCCAATGATCTTGCAGACCTGAAGAGCACCCTTTGATCTGAATCACTTGTGCACCGCAAGCACATTTCAAATTCTGACTCACATTATTTTATTTCAACCCCACGCTTACGAAAATAATGGTTTATAGCAAAAAGTGCAACCATGTTTTTATTACCATTTGCATAACCACGGTTTAACAAAATACAATGGTTAAACTTTGGTTACTGTAGCAACGCTGTGGTTAATTTGTGGTTGACCTAGTTTAATTAGTAGGCTACTAATGTTTTTTTTTTTTGTTAATTTCCGTAAGGACACGTTGTGCACGTTGCTTGCGCAAGCCCCAGGGTCTGTATGGAGAGATGTTGCCTCATAGTATACATTTGGTCACTTCACACTTCTAGTTCCTGATTTTATTTCTTCCTTCCGTGTCCACAATATGCTAACATGTCTATTTGATCAAAAAGTCACAACCGTCTACTTGCAAGGTCATCCAACGACCATGACTTCCTCCAAAAGATACAACTGAAATTATGAATTGGACATCTGTTAAAATTAAAATGTATGAGAATGATTAACAGAAATTGAATTTTCTACAGATGCCTGTGATGTGAAATATGTGATTTATTGAGTATTTCCTCATTTTCAGAATTTACATTTCTTAACATTGCTCATCATCGCTCTATATGTACAATCTAAACGTTATTAAACAGTTGATCAGTTCACACACATTTAATGGCATATATTGAAACACCAACATTTTTCCATATCCCACTATTCTTCCCCGCACTTAGACGAGTTGATTTATATTCCTCCAACACGACCAATTCGTATGGATTCGCACGCAGAATATCAACTAAGTTGAGGGAAGAACATAGTGGAATATGAAAAAAAGGTGGAGTTTTCCTGCTATTTACACATTTTCAGCAGATCATAATTGAAATACTCTGTAATCCCAAACCAAAAACAGGAACGCACTTGTCATAAATCTTCACATGTAAAGGGATAGTTCACACAATGATGAAAATTAATCCATGGTTTACTGGTATTACCATTCATTGTTGTCCATTTCATCTTTCGGACAAGTACAATCAGACTGCAGTGTGGCTCTTCCGAGCTTTATTATGGAAGTGAATTGTGGTCAAGTTTTTGATGTAAATTAAAGTGTTTCCACCCATCATAAAAAAGTACTCCACACAGCTCCGGGAGGTTAACAAAGGCCTAAAGAGCGGGGTCGACATGTTTGTGTAAGAATAATATCCATATCATGGAGTACTTTTCATTTTTATGTGTGAACTAACCCTGATAGCACACGTACTGTACATCACAGAGGCGTCTATTTGACATCTGCATTTACATCTAAGTTGATTGCTCATCTGCAATAAGTCTATTATACACCTCTATGTAGATGTCAAATAGATGCCTTTAATATGTTTACAATTTAAAATGTATGTAAAACTGACATCTGAAAACTGTTTGTAAACAGCAGATGCTTTCCAGATCAGGAGATCATTAACAGACATCTTGCAGATGCATGTGTGCTATCTGGGGACCCTTTAATACATAAACCATCACATGATGTCACATATGAAATGAAAATATCGGTTGTTCAGTGGTTCATACACATAAATGCTCAAATATGATTAATTCTTGTAATGCCATAAAAGTCACATTATACCCTGATTCACCCTCTATTGCTGCCATCTGGGTTCACTGCAAATATCATGAAAATCTATATGTATTTTCTAATAATGCAGTTGTCAATTATTTATTTAAGTGCAATCTGTCGAATCTTTAAGCAAAACAGGCTGGACTACTGCAAGTGCAATCAAACCTCAACGAGCCCACATTAAACCTCTCTTACTCGAAGACATTGATGCTTGCATATAGAACAGCCCCAGGCTCAGCACCTGTCTACTTCCACTCTGCTGGAATGATTTTCCCACCCCCAACTCATCTCTTTCGACACTACCTGAATTCATCCCAAATTTATATCTCTTTACTTTTTCCTTCCCTTTCCAGCTTGTACTAATTTGAACAGTGCCTGAGGTTGGTATTACAAGCGGTTTCTCTGTCTGTTCACATCTTTAAGATGAATCGCTTTATATACTGCATGTAGTCGCTTGGAATAAAAGAAGTGTCTGCAAAATGACTAAATGTAACATTCTTCATGCACTACTGGAAATGTTATGGAAAAGAAAACCGCACTTGGATACTCGGTTTCCTCTTATTTCTCAGCCTCAACCCAACATTTACCCTTGGAGCCCTCCATGCAGGTGTCTCTCAGTTGCGTGCCGCCCTCTGCTGGAAAAACACATGAAGCAGTTCTTTGAAAGAGCTGGAATGGTATGATCTGTGGACTGTCTTTCTCACTTTTTAACAGTTATAACCTGTTCCTTGTTTAGCCTGTTATTCAACATATACAATCTGTGTGGCTGTCTAAGTGTTCGATCCGGTGATGGTTTGGCACTAAGCCTTGTTCTCTTGTTGTCTTTTGGTTACACATAAACAGTTTTTTAATTATTTTTTTTTATATTACCTTGACCTCCATCTGCTACAGAAGCACAAGCTGTCCCCTGATAGCACACATATATCTAGCAGACGTCTATTTGATGTCTGCATTTATATCTGCAAGACATATTATTTAGGTTGTTTGCTCATCTGCAATAGGTCTACCGGACGTCTCTTAGATATCAAATAGACGTCTGTTAGATGTCTTTAAGAGGTTTATGATTTAGAGTGTACTGTATGTAAAACTAACATCTGAAAGACGTCTGCCAGATGTTTGTAGAGAGCAGATATTTTCCAGATCAAAAGATCTTTAGCAGACATCTTGCAGACGTACATACTATCTGGGTCCTGATTTAGCCACCGTGCAACAAGGGAACAATGCATGGTAGAATAATGTCCCTGTAATGAGTCGCAGCTAGACGCTCACTTTCCGTTTTTCTGAGGCACAACTTTAATAGCCGAGTTTGTGTTAGTGATGGTGTTGGTAGTGGAGTCTGAGTCTTTGAGACTTTCTCCTTCGTCGGTCTCCTTCTCTCGGTCGCGGGTGTTCTGGTTGCTGCGCCGGGTCCTCCGTGTCGTTTCCAGCGCCGTTCCCTCGAACAGCCGTGCCATGAAGGCCAGACCCTCCCGTCTGATGAACGACTTCCCGGCGAATGTGTACAGCACAGGGTTTATGCAGCTGCTGATGAAGGCCAGGGTAGAGGTGAGTGCTCGCAGCTTCATCCTGAGTCTTTGGAGGCTGTCAAAGGAAGAACAGCTGGTTGGTGTTTTAATGCTTATTTTACTGCGTTAAATAGTACAAAAACGCTAACTCATGCTATTGATTTGCAAAAATGGACGTATGTCACACATGTTTGACGTGCATATAAGACATCGTTTTCACGTGCATATGATTGGAAATTTGTTGGCGTGCATATTGTTTGAGCGTGCATGATTCACATCTACCCACATCCCTAATCCTACCCATCCTGTAGCATAGCCGTGCCAAAGTCAAATTTTGCGTGTCTATACCATGACTTTTCATCAGATAAAATTGTCTTAAGAGGTGCTTTACATCAGAACGTAACCATTTTGAAGTGTAGCTTACCTAGCCAAAATTATTAAATGACACGAGTCAATTTTATTTAAACATCAGCTGCTTAAATGGGTCACATGATGTGATTTCATGTTTCATGTCCCCACATACCTTCCCCCAGTTTGGGAAGATCTGCATAAGACTACCTCAATGTTTAGGCAAAGAAATGGAATAACTTTAGGGCATAACTTTTATTCTCTCTTTAGTTTCGATTGGGGGAACCATGATGTCAGACTACCCAATCTCATAAATGTGCATATAAATAGTACACCAAAGACTCCTGCTATAGATATGCAAAAACGGGCATGTTTATGCTACGCGATGGGTAGGGTTGTGGTGTATATGTGTATGTGAAAACTGGTAATCATATGCATGTCAACAAATTTCTTATCATATGCACATGAAAACTGTATATTTTATGCATGCGAAACACGTGTGTCATATATATGCCAATGACCTTTTTTGCATATCAATACCATGAGTTTTTGTTTTTATTTGGCGTATTATTTATACACATTTTCATGACCAGGTTGTGTCAGAAATCGGAAGAGTAATTTGGGTTCCATCTGTATTATCCTGTGGGATTTTATAATTGGGTTTTTCAATTCATGAGTAAATTGACAATTTAAATTGACTTAACATAACATTACATTGCACAGAGAGGTGCAACAATAATGTACAGTATGTGAAAAATAATGTGTTTTTGAACCCATGTAAAAGCATTGCATTACACCAAATACACAAAATAATGTTCTTTTTAGCAACTTCGTATGTCCCTTTGAAGTAATTTAATGGAAAAAGTACTGTAAGGAAAAACAAGCACAATTTATATCATTATAAATAGGCCTATGTTTAAGAGATTTTGCATCTGGCATGAGAAGTATACTGTAGGTTGATCTTCATTTTAAAGTTGCTGAGGTCCTGATGTGAGTGTTTTAAGGTACTCACTTTTGTTTTGTGGAACAATCTGGAAATAAAGCAGCAACCACCTGCGTGACAAAAACACAATTAGGTTGTTTCCACATTTAAGAAACCGAGCGTTTAATGGACAGAGACACACCTGCACCATGTTTATGATGTGGTACGGCAGCCAGAACAGTCCAAAGCTGATGATGATCACCAGGATGAGTTTCTCACTGCGGATGCGTCTGCGAAAGCGTGTCTGACGGATTCTGCGCAGGATGCACACGTAACTGCCTATGATCACGCCGTATGGCAACAAGAAGCCCAGTAATGTTTCCATACCATACTGCATCACCTCCTGTATAGGAACAACACTGTCATGAAATAACAGTTATTTACTGCCAATATATATTTGATTGCCATACAAATATGGTTTATTTCCTATTCCTCTGTTGATGAATAAAGATCATGGATTGAGGACTGGATCCCCTGTGTTTTGATGGATGCTTACAGTGAGCAAATGTTGCTTGAGGCTTAATTAACTTCCAGGTTACACCAAATCTGTATTTTTTTTGCACATTCAAACTGTTATCCATGTTATGCCAATCAAATCCCAACTCACTGCACTATCCGGGTTTTTACTTCAAAATAGCTGCTGGCTAAAATACTACTCCGTGGATTAGTTGGATTAATGTGGATGCTTTTATCAGCTCTTTGGAGTCTCATTCCGATGGCACGCATTCACGGAAGAAGGAATTATGCATTTCTCCAAATTTGATGAAGAAACTCATCCATAACTTGGATTAATTTATGTATTATGTGTATAATTTTCAGTCTGTTGAAGAGCTTTATTCAATTCATGGTGCTCTTTTTCTTGGATGTGCATGTAGTAAATTTTTATTTAGAAAAGACTCACATATTGTGGTTGGTTGTGATGGCAGTCGCACACAAGCTCGTCCGGCTTTCCTTTGACTTCCCTGAAGATCAAAACGGGTGAAGAGAGTCCCAAAGCGAGCACCCAGAGTCCCGCAAGCACCCGCGTGAGTGTCTTGCGGCCCGTCAGTGCTCCGACACGCTTCGGCCACACTATCGCCACCAGCCTGTGGAGACTCATCAGCATGATTAGAAATATGGAAGCATACATGTTGGCGCAGCAGAGGTAGAACAGCACTTTGCACAGCCCCAGGCCGAAAATCCAACTGTGGCGAAACAAATAAACCGCAAAGAAAGGCGTCAGCATCATGAGGAAGCCGTCTGCGAAGGCGAGGTTCAGGATCAGGAGGGTGGTGATGGAGCGACGTCGCGCTCGGGCCAAGATGCTCCAGACAATGAAGACATTCCCAGGGACGCCAAGGAGGAACACGACGCCGAGGATCGCAGCGCCAATGTCCAGTCCTTTGCCGCCGCTCATGATCGTCTCATTCGTGCTCAAATTGATACAGTCCAATAAGCTGTTGTTCAAGGTCATCTTGGAAATCTAAGAGTAAAAAAAAGAGAATGTCTGGTGAGTTATCTTGATTTAAACAATCTTTGCATATGGTTGTGACATCACAGCATTACACTACTGGTCAAAAGTTTTGAATAATTCTGTCGAGAATATATATGCGTCTTTATATGAATATGGATTTAATAACTGTGAATATGCTGAATATATAAATGTGAATATATAACTGAAGTTTAACAAAGGTGGCGTCATTTCCTGCAGTGACTAACCAAAGGTTAGTTTGGAGTTTTGTTGATCATTTTTGTTTCCAGTTAATTCTGTTGATAGACGTCCTTTGAGAAGTTACTGGCATACACTCATCTCAACGGTACATAGAGTTACATTTCCTCATTACACAGTGATTTGGCAGAGCATCATTTTACTGATGAACCGATATAGTTAAGTGAACTTGTTTAATGTGATAATGGCATCCGTTGTATAAGTCAGTAGATAAATGCAGTGAAAAGCAATGGCTACTGTATCCAGATGTATTTTTCTTCCCATACATTTCTTCCAGAGGGATCAAACTGGATGAGAAAAATCACAAAGGTTCTGTGTTTGATTTGATTCAAAACAAAAGGGAAAGGACTACAAGCAAAATGTATAGCTTTATGTACAGCCTTATGTTAAACTGCTTTAAATTGTTTTTTTTTTTAGCATCGATCTATACTCCATACAACAGGCTTCATCAAATCTTACTCTGGAGGTCCAATGCACTGCAGTGTTTAGCTCCAACCCTGATAAAAAAAAACCTCACCTACCTGTGAGTTTCTAATGATCCTTATACACTGATTAACATGCTCAGGTGAGTTTGCTTAGGGTCAGATCAAACCTCTGCAGTGCATTGGACCTCCAGGGTAAGATTTGATGAAGCCTGCCATACGCCATAATGGTAAAGCAAAAAACAGGTTTGTAGCAACTTTACAAATGTATTAGAAATAAAAACTCCATTGCATAAGTGTTCATACCCTTATCTGAGACACTTGAAATTTAGCTCATGAGAATTCATATTGCTTGTAGATGTTACAACACTTTGAGTGAAGTTAGCCTGCGGCAAATTCAATCGAATGGGTATGATTTGTAAAGATACACATGACTATCAAAGCAAAACCAACCCTTGAGGTCAAAATAACTGCCTGTACAACTCAGAGACAGGGTTGTGTCAAGGCACAGATCAGCGTAAGAGAAAAAACTCTGCATAGCTGCATTGAAAATTTACAGAAGCATGCAGCCTCTATTATCCATGATGGAGGACATTTGGACCAGAACAAGAACTCATCGTAAAGCTAGCCTCCTGCCAAACTGAGCAAGTGACGGAGAAGGGTCTGGGTTAGAGATGTGACCAAGAAGCTGATGGTTGAGCTCTCATTGAGTCACATGATCATACAGTATGTGGAGAAACCTAGAAGAACAAACAACTGCACCACTCCACCGATCTGGGCTTCATGCTTGTGTGGCCAGAATCAGTCCTCTCCTCAGTGAAGACATGAAAACATTCGGCATTTGCAACAAAGCACCTAAAGGACCCTCAGATGCTAAGATGCAAGATTCTCTGGTCTGAAGAACCCAGGCGCCAGCCTCATGCTGTGGGACTAAGGGACCCCATGTCATTCCAAACTAGTAAGAGCTTCAATTATCTATGGGAACACGATTTAAGATATTTAGGATTAAAACCTGAAAGCTTGTGACTTTCCCATTGACTGCCAAACAACTGCAGTGAGAAGGTGCAGAAAAGTATGAAAAACAGCAATGAGAAGATAAGCCTTCTGCACATATTTTACTTTAAATTGTGCAAACAGCATATCCTTGCATTAGTGCTGTGCAGTTCAGGGCATTCAGAAACTCAGACTGAACAGGTTTCTGGAGAAATCCGAACATGTATTTCTGCCCCCATCCGACCTGACAGAGATTGGGGGGTGAAGTGGTGTGAAGAAGTTGAAATTATGCTGAATGACTGCTTCAACAGAAACATAACAACAAAGAACCCTGGAGTTCATGTTTGGTCTGTTTTGAGAGGTTTATATGGAAGTTAGAAATCTCTAATCTTTATGGAGAAAGTAAATGGTATGTTCTTGCTGCATATGACCCATTGCTGAAGTTGCTCCATACTCTTAATGACCCGCTCTAGTATAACATTTATGAGTATAATATTCAGTATCAGCCGAACATCTGTGGATGTAAATCAACAGCAAAAGCATTGGTTTGCATTTAGACGTTCATAAAGAGGGTGCAAGCCCTGACATCTGTGGTCTTCAGACTGAAGCACAGGTCAGAGAGTCTTAGCCTCGGCCCGTCTCAGTGGCGGCCTGCAAAAAGGCCAGCGGAAAAATCATGTCCACAGAGCCACTTCCTGTGCATTAGTGAAAGCATTAGCACACGACAGACTCCGACAGGCTCCCTGATGAATTACAAACACGACACTTATAGCTCGAAGTGATTAAAGGAGTCTGCGTAACGTAATCGATATCTTCTCATGCCAGATCTCCACAATCCAATATGACCGCAAATCATCCGTTCAAGAGGAACCAATGCGGTACACCGAGTGAAAGAACACAGATGGCCAGAAGCCTGCGTCCATTAGAGGCCCTTGGGGGAGAGACCAGAACAGAGAGGGTGCAAGTCTAGCAAACACAGAATGAGTCTGAAGACAAACAATGAATATGTGAAGGGAAACAAGACCCATTTCTGCCTTCAAACATTTCACTACAGGAAGTTCATACAGGAAATGATTTTGTGATAATTTTGCTGACTGAAGCTTTATGATTTTTAGAAGGTAAACCTGCACATTATCAGTCGACCTCTATCAAGGATGTAACAATAACAATGACTAGCTTTCAAACACTTTTATTGACTATTATCCCATTTTATCCATCCTATCAATTTGATTTAGTTGGTGTTGTGGTCTTATAGTTTCTGATAATGGGTGGCATTGTTTTTGTCATGCACTAAAATTTGTGCTGCCAGATGATAATTCATGATTAATCTCATCCAAAATAAATGTTTTTGCTTTCAAAATATGTATGTGTTACATGTTTATGTGAAATTGTGTAAACAAAAACTTTTCGTTTGGATGTGATTAAGCTAAGCTAAGCTAAACTTTTGCAAAAAAGTAAAACATTTTTAAATAATAATTTTAATCACAAGATTCTATTTCAGTACAAATAGTGATTAATCGTTTAAAAGTTAATAATCTATTATTATTATCATTAATAATAATAATAATAATAATAAATAAACTGCTATAAAATCCAAATATGTAATATTTCCTAACTGTTGCATAACATTATTAGTAATAGTTTAGTCATCAAAGTTGTGAAATAACACAAAAAAGGAGTTATGGGAATGATTTGGTGAAAAAAACGAAAAACACCATTGCAAACGCAGTAGAGGAAAGAAATGTAAAGAACTTTTGAAAAAGCAGAGAAATTGTATTTTCTGCAACATGATTAGTAATAGTAAAGTCCTCAAAGTTATGCAATAAAAAGGAGTTATGGAAATTATGTGATCGGTGTTTTCCATATGCATCGTAAGCATGCAGTTTAATCATAGAACTATTATCACAAATGAAGCTAAAATTCATTTGGGTTTTCGATGCTTTTTTGGAAACACATTAAGCACATCATTATGCTTTTCCAATATGCACATTAAATCTTCTATATTCGACTTGCTTTGATACAGTTGGGATCTTTTTTGAGTTTGATTTTGACTTTGAGTTTCAAAACCAAACTTACCTCGGCAGATCAGAAGGTTATAAATTCAGATGTGCCTTCACAAGGTTTATCTCTTCACCAGACCACATCGGGCATTTCCATCAGTCACTGTATTCCTGCTTCAGTACCCACTTCAAACACCAAAGTGGAGCACAAAACCATGGGCTGATAGCAGTATTTCTGAAGAACCTCGGGCCTGCTGCCATGAGTCTCAGAGATGATGCCTGTGTAAGCAGACTTTGTTTCCTCCTGACCTTTACTTGATCAGTTTGTCACAGGGCTGCTTGAATTTACTCATCAGTCTCTGATGAGCTGTCTAGTCTAACAATTAGTGTTGCAACGCTTTGTGGTCAGATACAACAGTGAGAAGTCAGGGAAAGAGTATAATGATTACAATCATCAAAGCAACAGTTCACTCAGAAATCACAGGTGTCAGCAGTTTCGGACTCTCATGTTTCTCCAGATCAGTAAGAACACAGAAGGTGAATTGTTAAAGACTGTTTGTGTTGTTGTGGCCTTCAAACCTCATATTTTTACTTATTCAAATTTCATGATCAGGTACCAGCAACACAGTCTCACGACAAATTCGTATGTATTCATATAAGGTGCCAAATTGTGCCAATTCGTACAACCTCACTCGTACGATTTGTCTAACACCCTCTGACGGGTAGGTTTAGGGACGGGGTTAGGTGTAGGTAATTCGTACGAATTCATACGAATTGGCAACTCGTGAAATACGTACGAGAAGAGTGAGATCGTATGAATCAGCCACCTCGTTAAATATGTGCGAATTGCTGTGAGATCGGGTTGGTATAACATACAATAACACAACACCACATTTCAGTTCATTTAGTGCACAACTCATGTGCTACAGTTTTTGGATGTTTATGATGGTCGTGGCTTTTAATTCTTTCAATTTTCTTTAGTTCTTCGTTATTTGACTCACCTGCTTTACAATCAGCTAATTAAGTGAGAGCTTTATGAACTAAAAGACACCTGCCTGACCAGAACTTTATGGACGTTTTTGACTTTTCTGGAACTTCAACGCAGCGTTTGTTGTGTGAGAAATCACAGTTTGGATCAAGATTATGGATATCTAATGTGTCCCACAGGAACAAACAAGCCAATCGTGCGGGTCTGGATCAACATGAGGGTGAGTGACGATGGGATCGATCTTTATCATACACTAAGATATGAAACCAAGTCTTCCGTGTATAAATAAAAAGGTTTGATTAGAACCAATTTTTATTTTTCACAACTTATATTGGGTTATAATTTTTTTGGCATGTTAAAGGACAAATAGTGCATCATCAAAAGCATGAAAAACATTATATTATTAAACATTAAATCAACAGTTATCACTAAAAGAACAAAACTGAATGAGAAAATAAATAAAAATATAATGTCCGAGCAGACAAAGAGGAAAATGTTATTACTATTTGTTACAACAATATTCTGCGAATATGCTGTAAGTCATTTATTTACGTTCGGTTTCATGGGAATATGGGACAGAAGTGGGAATTTCTGTAACAAGTTTTTCCACATAAAACCTGCTTCCTCATAGCGAGACCAGACATGATTCCTGCTGGGGTAAATGCACTCCAGAAACCTTTCACAATTCTTTCCTAATTCCACCAAAACCGACCTGTACACAACCAGGATCAGATGAAAGAAAGGCAGAATGATAAGGAGATTTGTTGAAGTGAAGTTCAGCACGCTTGGATTGACTTCCTGACATTCCCTTATGAATGTGGCCAGTCTTTCGTTTGTGTGCTGTGTTTGTGTAAGAGACTCGACACAGTCTGAGACATACAGCTCAAGCAGACGTGAAAATCCACTCTCAAAGACCAACACGCCCTCGGTGAGAACACAATAGAGTAATGAGCGCTCGACTACTCCCACGTACAGCGACACACGCCTGCTTCTGAATCACAGCGTATGCCACACAAACAAACATACCTATGTCTGCCTTTATTCAAAGTTACGTCCTATTCTGGCTTTTAAAAGAAAAAAATCCAGTGTAATATCCCTGGTTCCTTGCGACCACCTGGAAACTTTAATATTACCCAACACGGTTCACCAAAGCTGTGTCAGACAGCACTGGCCTGAAACGCAAGCAGCGAGTCTTAACAAGCTTTACACAGATGACAATATTCCACTGACGTGCACAGGGAAAATAAACTATCTCTGTGAGAAGATGTGCGCTGACACGAGTGGGTGCCCAGACACACTTCTCCTGAATTGCTGATAGTGATCTTACTAAAAAAAATGATTGATTACAATCCAAATATAGCACAGCTTGCATTATGTGGGAGTGTGATAAACAGGTATAACCCACATAGTGCGTCATGGTCATGCCAAAATAACCTAAATACAATTATACATAAATATGGTAAAGTCCAAAAGAGTACCATGCCCATTGTGCCTTATATGATGTTTTGCGCGCGTGCATGTTTATCATGGATAAGATCCACATTACACTTTTTATATCACGTTTATTATGTTTAACTAATGAGACACACTTAATACCATTTATACAAAGCGCCACACTGCTTTTTGTGGCATATCATTAACATTTACAGGGTTTTTATTGCAGCATGTGGGAAGCGTAAACGGAATCATAATTAGCCTAATCCTTAAACTGCAGCTGAGCTGTTGGTTGGTTCAACTGTAGGTCAAGGTTTCTGTACTAGAGTAGTCCTCAAGCGCTTGATTGACTTGTTCAGGTGTTTTTGACAGGGTTGAAACTAATGTTTGCTGGATCAGAGTTGAGAGAACCCTAGTAAAAAAGTAATATATTTCAAATATATTGATTTCATACTAGTTATAGTTAAAATCTATTAACATATTAATTGACAGTAACACGATACCTTAAACTTTATTTGGAGTCTTACTTGTGCACAATGCATATTTCTTATTTATAAACCTAAAATGCGTATTTAAGTCAATTTTAAAGAGGATTGCGTAATATTGCCCTTTAAATGTTAACACAATAGTTTCACTTTAGCTCAATCAAATATACTATGTCTTTAATTGGACTACTTCTGCTAAATTAAAGTGCATTAAGTATAACATTAGTTGTTCCAGTTCAGCAGACTTTAAGTATACCAGTTTAGTATGCTAAAAGTGCAATTGCATGGCATTTTATGAAATATAAAAAAATAGATTTGTAGTATACTAAGCATGAAATAAATGTAATTTAAATACATTTAAGTATATTTATTTTTCACTATGGTTAAAATGAAAAATAATAACCCGAATAACCTTTAAAGAGCCTTTTGTGCAATGGAGAAGTGCATTATTAATGTTCTTCACTGAACCACTGATACCAATGAAGAGCCTTTATTTTTAAGAAGTGGTCCACCACCTTCAGCTGGAAAGACATGGTATCAGATAAAAGTGAGCCAACATATCATACAGTTTCCTTATATGTTTCCTGAAATTCCCCTTTAAACAACGCTAAATAAAAAATGTACTTTGTAGAAAGTGTATAAAATGTATAAAGTGTACTTTAGCTAAAAAGCCATATGGTCATAGGTTCGATTTCCTGAGAACACACATTCAGGAAATGTATACCTTGAATGATCTGGCTAAAACATCTACTAAATCCATACATATAAATGTTTGCACTTAATAGAATAGATATTGGTAGATATTCAGTGAGTAATAATCTAGCTTATGAAGTTAAAGATATCTCAGGCTGGAACCATGTGATAATTATTAACCCTGATCTTCTGACTGATTCAGATATTATCAGAAAGCAGGAAATGAGTCTTACCTTATAGTTTCAGCGGCTTACAGCTACAAGTGAAAGCAAAGTTGATTCGATATTTCTTAGTTCCTTCACGAGTAATTCAGTTCCCTGGTGCTAGTCTCTTACTACATTCTGCGCAGCCTCATGTCTCAGCGTGTTATCGGTCTCCCTCTCTCTCTCTCAGAGGCGGAGTTTCTCTTTCCTGTCTTTAACTTTGCTGTATCTTATCATTTGAAAATCTGGCCTAATAAATTTCGAAATATGCAGCTGTCAATGACACACCTCCAGGAGAAACACAGCTTGCACACACACACACACACACACACACACACACACATCTCTGTTTGATCAAGCCACCAATCACTCCTGTTAGTAATTTCTGAATCAGCATCCTGCACTCACACAGATGCTTGTACAAACACATGTGAATGCACACAAGTACACACCTTTACTTGGGTACTGAGGTACACGATGATATGCCATTGACTTCTGCAAACACAATACAACTGTATCATCTGATGCTGTGTTTCCACCACTTGTGCCGCTTTGCTCATTTGGTAAAATCTTTATTCGATACTTTCTACTAACAGTAAGTAACTTTGCAACTACATGTCAACTAGCAGTCATTAGAGTATGCATAGACTTTCTGCTTAATGTCTTCTAACAGTTTATTATGATGGGTTCACACTATGAGTGTCACGTTATGCCCAGGAAGCAATAGAACGCCGGAGGTATAAACAAACTCTTCTTTATTTAACTGCGATCACATAACAAGTAGACTGGACAGAGCAGATACGGAAGAACACACTTTAAATACAAGCCGTAATGAGGGGAGGACTCAAGACACCCAGAGAACACGGCTGGAAGCAAATAAACACAATGAACTAATTGGGGACATATTTGGAAACTGTGTAATGAGAATTAGTTGTAGATGTAGTTAAAGTTATTTATAGTTAGTATAATGTCTAAAGTGGACTATCAAAATGTTTGCATGCTTCAAAAACCATTTGTGCTTTATCTTTACGTCTCTCTCACGCTGGACAACTGACCCTTCAGAGTTGATCATAATGCAGAATCTGCCATTACAGTAGATTAACTTTGCTGGGACTGAATAGCTGAACTCCACTTTCTTGTTTATTTAGCTCTAGGTACTTTTCTGTAACGCTGTTTTTACGTTTTACTGCATGTTATGCTGCACTTTAGGAGAGAAATGTCCACTGAGTGAGTTAATATTGCTGTTTTTATTATGTTGATATAGGTATGTATTGTAACGGTTCAGAATTGAAATATCTGTGGACCATTGCTAAAAGTGAATCCTCCATCATTTTGGCCCTAAACCAAATCCAACCCTAAACCCACCAGATAGAGTTCACAAATGCAACTGATATAAAAACACATTTGTTGATGCAACGTGTAATTTCAACTTGCTTTTACACAGCCCTGCTGAAAAAAACAGCATGCTGGTTAGGTAGGTTTTAAAGCTGGTTTAAACTGGCCCTTTGCTGGTTTATGCTGGTGACGTGTTGGCAAATGACCAGTTTAAACCAGCATCCCAGCTTCAAAACCTATGTAACCAGCATGTGCTCCTCGTCTTTCGAGTACATCTCTGTACTACGTGAGCGACCGAACAAACCTGCCGTCTATAAATACACATAGATATGAAGCTGGATATTTGTGATGATAACGTCCAAAAGCATCAGTTGTCAAACATCCCAGCGTATCAATATTGTTTTGAAGTCAAATGAACATTTTATTCTTGAAGTAATTGTATGAAAATTACGCTTTATTAATCAAAACCCTGTAAATTTGTGTTGTTTTTACTGCCTCTAGTGTTCAGTTCATTGGCTCAGAGACAGTATCCACTGGTGGTTGAAGGTCTCCTGTGTAGTCGGACGTTATGGGTTTAATTGGTCACCCATGCTTACCGTTTGTTAAATAGTTCAGTTTAGCCACCTACAGTAACCTATGTACAACTTGGTTAAAGCGCAAACAATAATCAGCAGTTATGCAAGTTCTATTTTTCTAGCCTCTACAGTCCAAGAGTTAGTCAGAAATGTATAATCTCACCTCATTATATGCATGTCTGAGAAACACACTTTTCACTTAATCTACTTGAGAATTCAATCAAGAAGTCGGAATTAAATCAGATGAAACAATTTATTATTAGTCAGGTACTTATGTATTATGGCAATTATACAGCCAATTCAAAAGATTTAAAATCAATACAAGACATCAATTCATCAGAGATTAATCTAAACGTAAGATGCATACCTGACGTGGGAGAAATACATATAACATAAAGTGTGCAAACACACTTCCTATCACACTTGTTCTTGCAACATTTCCCACTGCTCCGGGTGTGTGTTCACGATGTGTGTGTGTCTGCAAGTTGGATGGGTTAAATGCAGAGCACAAATTCCAATTATGGGTCACCATACCTGGCCACAATCCATTTCACTGAAGGACTCCAGACTGAGATGTGCATTGATCAATCCGAATGAACAACTTTTGAGACGGATGGTAATTTGTAATATGTTTTCATTCATAATCTCAATACGATTTCAATGGAAACTCAGTTGGTGTCCCTTCTCTGGCAAGTATTTCATGACCTCTGTAATGTACTTTTCCAGGCAGGGTCATGATCAGGTTCCTGCAGGTTTTGTGTCCATCAGTCGCTGCTTTATGTGGGTCTCGGCAGGGAAATGATGTGCTGTGGTGGAATATGAATGAGCCTGAGTGCAGTTTTAATTGATTCCATATATAAGAAATGTTTTACACTGAACAGGATCCATGTGAAATGTTTTTGACTCAGTGTGGGTTGCGTAAAGCTGCCCAGGAAAATGACAGTCCATTATTGACTTTCTAAGGAAATTTGTCAGACAGTGTAAAGCGTTTACTGTAATTCTGTCGTTTCACTCTTGGAAAAGTGGTATTGGATAATGCTTCCAGGTAACTCAAGGCATTTTCATGCATTCTGATAACAAATGTTAACTTCATCCTGTAATTAAAAGAAGGATTTTTCTTCTTTTATTAATATTTTTTTAAAAGAAAATCCCTTTTGTTCTGGCTTGATTTCTTATGTTCATTCATAAATGATCAGTGACTGAATAATAACTACTAATAAGTGATCAGTGACAGAATGATTAACTACAGCATGTTTATATATATATACATATACTAAAGGTGCCATAGAATGCATTGAGAGAATATTTTAAATTGTTCTCTGATACGACATAGAAGGTGTGTAGCTTAGGTAAGGGGGAAAAATGCCCAGAAACGGTTTTACAGGTCCATTTACAACCCTAGAA
>JAUMHQ010000059.1:1064355-1079687 GCA_032361165.1 Enteromius paludinosus
GCCCACTGCTCCGGGTGTGTGTGGTTGATCACTTCTCACTGCTGTGTGTGTGCACTTGGGTGGGTTAAATGCAGAGCATTAATTCCTAGTATGGGAAACCATACCTGGCCACTTGTCACTTCCTCCTTGCTGATCTCCATTCCAGCATCTCACTTTTAAGTAAGTCATTACAACTGAACCTAATCCTTTAAATGTTGAGAGATAAAATATCAAAGAAAAACAGTGCTGTGGCTGTGTTTAGAATTGTGTTGTTGCCAAAATAGAGCAAAAGTAGGAAATATGGAGTCTAAAACGTAAGTCTCTTAATATAAATTTCTTGTTTATTGAACTGTTGCATAAAATCATTTGTAATCATGCTGAGTTTTGGACACATGTTTATTGAATTAAATCATAGTCCTTGTTTAATCATCACAATCAGCCATCAATCGCACCTTGTATATATAACTTTATCCAGTTGCTCAAAGAAAATACAGTCTAGCGACTTCAGATGAAGGGTGAATTCACCGCTGATGCATGCTGTCACGCTTTCAACTTTCATGCTGCTGGGAATTCTAGGGAATAAACGCTGGGTGTTTTTTAACACTCACCTCAAAATCACACCAGGTGTTGTGACACCACACAGTTCAATGAACACAGAGATAAAATCACTCCGCAACTGTTTCAAAACTTCTCTTTTATTAAAAACGGTCATTTGAGATCATTAGCAGGTAAAGTGAAAGTCCAGTTATGAAAGTGACTAAACACAAAAGGAAATTCATGAAACAGATGTTTCCTTGCAGCCACAGTTAAGACAGGCAAAATGTGCTAAAGATAAAGACAAAATCATTCTTTTTCAACAAACCATCTGAATAATAATAATAATGTGTGAACAATATAACAGTAACAGTGTTACTTGACTTAATAAACAGCTCATTATTATTATTACTTTTGTTGTTGATTCATAGGCACATTGACTTTACAGTTTCTATAATGCAAAATACATTCTTTCACTCTTTGTCATTATCTTCACTTATAAAAGGTCAGGTACAGTTAAGTTGGACCCAAAGGAAATATCAAAAATAAAGCCTCCTCCTCAAGTTAAAGTGCTTTTAGTATTGTTAACAAACATCATTGTTTATTCCAGTGACAAAAGATCAGCTATGGGGGGAAAAAAACTAGATCTTTACCCAAAATAGCTCTATACTGGCACTGTTAGACACAAATATAGATACCAATCACATCTGACGCAGTCACGCACAAGTTATTGACTCTAAACGTTGTACCTTTGCTCTATCAATAACTACAGTACAGTGGTTTAAATATTATGATTTCTTCCAGTCAATGACACGCAACCCTCCCTCCAGTCCATTGGAATCCATAATCCTTCTGCAAAAATAGATCGATATCCATGTGTTTATAAAATCAGGTATTGTCCGTCAGAGTTTACAGAATATTTGTTCTTCTCAAAGTGTCTCAAATCTGTGGCACTGCTTGTCTTGGCCACAAGATGGTGAAGTAGTCCTTCTTAGTGAGCAGGTCCATCACAAGAGCTGTTTTGTCATGAAAAAAGCAGCAGATCTATGTTGAATCATCATTTGATTCCACTTGAACTAATAGTTTAGTAGTTTACAGTATTTCTCATTTACAGACTCTATACCCGGAATGGAACACCAGCATACTAACATATGTGTGTAGCATGCTATTTATTTATCTTTTAAGAATCATGTGAAACAAATTGCATTATGCAGTTATAAGATTTTCAAATAGTCTTATTGTTGTCATGATGACCAATAAATAAACATAAGAAAATGGGTTCCAAAACTGGTTGAGCATCTGGAACAGGTCCTGGAACTGTCCTGCAGAACTTGCCTCAGAACTCCTGCCTAAAAGTTTCTACAGTAGTCTGCCCAGTGAGCTGGTTTAGGTGGGTTTAATTGGGTTGGAGATAAACTTTGCAGGAGCGTGGCCATCCTGGGGCATCGGACACCCCTGCTCTAGAAACACTAGTTTGAATGCCCTGTGAGCAGCGGTTGATATTGCGCTTAAGTGCATTGCATTGTGGGATACATGAAATGACCACTGAGTGGTCACTGAGAGATTCAAAATAGATTAACCTGAATCAATGTTGGTTGTATATGAATAGCAACATAGTTTTGAAACAAATGTCCGGTGAATCGCAGTAAAAGGTTAAAGTTTGTATCTTTTATGGAAATATGGTGCCATCTACATTCAATTCAACCCTATACTCAACCAAAAGCAACTGTGAGACAATAGCCCATTTGCTGAGGCCATTTTAGCTTACTTGCTTTAAGCTTTTTCATCATTAGTCGTATTTCTTTGTTTTGTATGGCAATTCCAGTGGTGTACTGGGTGAGCTATCGAGCAAGTTTACTGTAGCTGCATCCCAACTCATAGACTGCATCCTTCGAAGACAATGCGACAAAGGCTGTACCAATTCAAATACCGCTTCATTCGTAGGCCGATTGCGTTATGGCAGCACAGCAAACACTGTCCCAACTCACAATGCGTCCTCTGAAATATGAAGTCTTTAAATTGGGACACAGCTCATGTCAGAAAAGTCCTACATATAGAGCTGATCATGTGATTATTATGTGTAAACATCAAAATGTATAACATTTATTCATAATCTTATAATCTCTCTTACTGAACTATAAACTCTATGTATAGGTATGTTTTCCAGAAATATAGGCCTAGGCGTGTTTTTAAAATGATTTTGCCGTAGTAGATCATCTGTGTGTTATGTTCATACAGAAAAGTGCATGCTATGCACAGTGTGCATACCAGAAACAAAAAGTGTAGTATGCTTGTGTGCTATTCCGAACACAGCCACTCTGTCTTTATCTTCCCTATTTCATGCGTGTATGCCAGTGCATTTCAGCGCTGGCCAACTCTACTGGCACCCTACCTTGTAAAACAGGTAAGCCTAGTGGCATCAAAAAAGAAAGTTGGCTAACACTGAATCAAACAAGTACTCAAGCAATTTATCTTCATCTGATCCCCCGTTCACTCATTCATCTCTGTTTTCCGTTCTCTAGACGTTACTAATGCGGACGCTGAGCTGGTCTCGGACACGCCCCCTGTCGGGGCGGCCCTTCTCCTCCCGGTAGCTCTCCTCTAATCGCATCTTCTCCATATCCACCCCTTGGTCTCCGCTGCCATTGCCTTGTTTCTGGGGCGAGTGGGTGTTTGAAGGCGGGGCTTGTTTAAAAAGGGGCGGGGTCTTGGTCTTGGCAACCTTGTCAAAGAAGGCAAAATCAGCAACATACTTTCCGGAGGGAGAGAGGGAGACGACGGGGGGAAACTCATAGCCCCACAGGATCTCGTCGGGCAGGTAGGAGGTGCGCACTTGGCAGGTGGCCGAGGTCGGCTCCACGGTAGCGCTCATGATCACCAGCAGCTCAAAGTCAGCCAACTCTGGATCCGTCCACCCGCCACCTTAGAAAGAAAAGGAAATAGTGAAACAGATGCCAGAAATTCAGTAGCAGGCAATATAATCCAACTCATTTTGTTCCAAACTTGACTCTCATTCAGTATGGTGAATAAAATTAATGCAGATCTCAAAATCTCATTCATGCTTGAACATAAGCAAACCTCATAAAACGTCACGTAAACCTCAACTGTCATATCAAATATTTTAAGCTTGGGACATTTTGGGGCTTGTCTATTTTCATTTGCATTACGGAGTAAAACTTATATTCTTCAAAGAATATTTATAGAAATGTACCATGTACATACAATGCTAAATGTGAACATCTGCTCATAAAGCCACCTTCTTACTCCATCTAGTTCCATCTTTTCTAGCTTAAATCTACTTTTGTCATTTTTTTTCTTTTTTTGTATATCATGGAGATTTATTTGAGTATTGATCATTTTATGTACTAAAATAACTCAAATTAAACCTGAAATTTAAAATGAATTATAAAAATATATAGACATTTTTTAGACATCATAAAATTGACAAAAACACAAAATTACTTAATGCCAAAAAAATGCAAAGATTATGCTAAAATGATGTTAAAATAATACTAATGTGTATGTGAAGAGCTTCTGGACTCTATACAACATTATTTGTGAACAATTGGCAAATATTGATTCTGATTATAAAATTAAGCAAGACATTCAAACAATTCTCAAAAACATTTGTCCTCTAGAGCAAAAATTATGTACACATTTTACAACAAAACAGTTTAACACAACCCAGTAAGACAATCAACTTACGTAAGAATGTACATTACATGATGACACACAAGGAAACTTATGGCTCATACAGTACCAGCAGAAATACAAATGCCTTCACTCGTAAACATGCCATTCACCCACTGACACACACACACACACTCGCAATCGCACACACACCTGCATCAACATCCCACATTCAAAGCGAGAGACCGTCATCTGTGAAAACAGTCTCTCTTTTAACCCAGAGCCAGTTCTGCATTCTGCGAGCAAAAAACATGGGGTTTCATAACCCACAAACACACAAGATCATGCTCACATGCTTACAGTGCCCCCAAAAAATCCACACTTGGACACTTGAGTCACACTTAGAAATGTGACTACATTACATTATTAAATATTTAGTTTAGTCTTCTTTATTGTTAATGCTAAACCAGAGATTTTTAAATGCAATGACATTGGAAACAGGAAGAATAGCGTTAAGGATTTAGAACCAGGCCAGTTTATGCACATTATTTTTAAAGCTCACTGGATAATTAATGGAAATACACTGACATGTATTAATTATAAGCGTATGAAGATATTCTTTGGCGTCGTTCACACACTGATCATGACAGAACTCAGTGGAAAGGCCCTCAGGGGATGTCTGTGTTTACTAGTGGGCAGATCTAATGTGGCCTCTCACTGTGTCTTTAATGCATTTCAAGAAAGGAGATAGCCTACTTATATATGGGTCATTTTCAAGTCCCCATCAAATATAAGCTGAGTAAAAGAATGAAATGGTATTAGTTACCTACATTTCTTTTATCCCAGTTCATATGAACAAGTATGTAAACATATGGCATGATTTGAACATTGAATATTTGGAATGTCTCTGGGTGCTGCACTACAGTAATTTCTAACACTGAAAGCTCTATTTTTTCAGATTTATGTTAATATATTAACAATATAATCTTGGTATGCACACAAGGGAACATTCTTTAAAAATCTTTTGTGTTCATTCACACTTATATATGATATAAGGGTGGATAAAGGATGACAGAAATGTTTAACATTTCTTTAACACAATGTTTAAAAAAATTTAAATGTGATATTTAGTTTTTTCCACTATATATTGTGATCTGGTGAAAATTACTATATATTTTTCATGACTTCAATAGCATTTGCATACATTAGCATAAAGTACTTCTGCACAGAAAACAAAATAATTTCAAAAATAAAATTAAAGTCTGATAAATTTGTGAGTTAGAAAAAAAATCATTTTACTAATTTAAAACAACAAAAAAGAACATTTGATTGTATAGTACAGAGATAAAATTACAATACTAATATTTGCAGTTTAAATTCTTAATTTTCAAAAGTTAAAACAAGGTTTGCCTGCAAATAATTGTTTCAGAATAAATTAGACGTGTGCATATTACAACACAGTGTTTCAGCACCTCACAGCAGCTTGATTCTCAGCAAATCAACGAAGGCTTCCAAAGATGTTAAAACTCTGTTCAATTAAAATGAAATCGCAGCCCTCACAATTTGCGGACTGCACTCCATCCAAGTAAGTATGTAAAGTAAAGTAGTCTCTGAGTCAAACGCACATTCACGAGAGAACTTCTTGTTTGGTGGTTCATATAGCTATATTCTGAGTTGTCACTGTGCTCCAGCAGAGGCCCGTGTCTCTTCTTCTCAGCCTCTTACGCAAACACAAAGCCACATTCAGCAGACTGGCACACTGTGTATTTTTTTTTACTATAGATTCACACACACTGGTGCACTGGCGCACATCCATACACGTACATTTACAAGCAGCCACTTGGGCACATACAGATTCACACTGTACTGCACCGGCACGCTTTCGGACACGTTTTTAAGGCTGGTGCCAGTTACTTCATTCATATGCAAATGTGCTTCCATTGGAGCATCCTGAATAGCTATTTCTACTTCATATTCAGATTTTTAAAGAAAAATGTAACGCTCAACGTACAAAACAGAGTCGTTTTTGGGAGAAAACCATGTTATGGGAAGTCACCACGAGTTTCATTTGAATTAGAAAGCATTAGGCGTAAGTAGGGTCTATTAAATATAACCCTATACCATATAATCCGACCACAGTCAATTACACCGGGCGATCTGGCTAGACTACAAACATGATGAGAAAGAAGCATTGAGATGAGAGAAAAAGCACAACAGAAACCATAAACATTCACAAGGATTATCACGTACAGGGAAAACTCATAGACGTGTGAGATGAGAGTCGCATTCAGTGAATCAAGTGCAAAAGCGGGGACCGGAGGGTCTGATAGGGGTAGAGACTGAGTCCGTAACTGGATCCACGACCTGCGTGTCAGCACCAGGAACTGGGCTGCTTTGTGCCTCTAATGAGACGCTCTGGCACGCTCTCATACATGCATTCCAGCCAAAGAGAGAGAATTCATAAAAGAAAGAGGGAAAGCTTCATCTACAGAGAACCTGAATGTGGGCTAGCAGAGAGAAAACGAGATGAAGGGAGGAAGAAGACAATAAATGCAGCTCATCTGCCAATAATAGAAACCCCAAGTTCTTGTAAACATGCCCCCCTCACCGAAGCCTTTATTGAATTTTTTACAATTTATACTACAATTGCAGAGAGAATGTGAAATCCACTTCTGTCCTTTAACCTCTCAATATTCAATTAAACTTTTGCAGTCTTTCCCACAAAGGATTTCTATTTCCCAAATGCCAATTCTGACACCAAAGGTCCTTGCTGAAAAACGTAGTCTTATCTGGTTTAAGCTGGTCTTCCTGTCTGACCAGCTGTCAAGGACTCAAAATCACTCAAACAGACCAGCTTTGTGGCTTGGTGGCCTGTCCAGTCTATATTTCCCAGCTTGATTTTGATGTTGACTCCACCTGTTGACTGTTTAAATTATATAGTCTCATTTTCATTGAATTTTGGAGGTACCTCAAAAAATAATTACAGAAGCAGTGGTGAGTGGAAGACACAGTCCCACATCAGGGCTCAAATAAAATCCATATTCCTACGTTTCCCTACTTGTAATTACAACAATGTTGAGGCGTTCAGTTGCGTTTATCTTAAAAATAATCAAACACATTATAAGAGTTTGTTGTGCACCAGCAAATCTAGTTCACACTTATCCTCATGATTAAGCAAGGAGAGTCAAAATGGAAACATAAATTGAGCCACTTTGGTGAGCCACGCACACTTGATTCAGGTGTGAAGTGTCAGTGGAAATGGGGCACCAGCTGTGCTCAAAGTGCCAGGACTCCCTGAACCTTCTGCCTGCAGCGTGACCTCTGCGCTGAAACAGAGCTTCTCCGGTGTCTTTGACACCTCTCCCCACACTGCTGTTTCACGTTTCTCTCGTGTAGCACTCTATCCTCAGAGCAACTCTGCTGTAGCCACGGGGGTCGGTGCCCAACCACGCTGTCCCTGTTCTCAGGTGTATCCTACTGACAGTCTTCATCTGCCACCAGTCCAGGGCCATCTCTGCACTCTCGGACAAAGAAGCTAAGCTTAGTGGTAGGTTTTCCAGTGTGCAAAGAACTACGAAACATACATTTAAAAGATGCTTTTACCAAATAAAAACTTACACTGCTTTTATGGTGCTCATGGGTTCAATTCTCAAGGAATGCATGAACATCAAACCCACTTGCATTTGGCACATTTTTAATCTAATGCAAATTACATCGCATTCACACACTGTCATGAGAATGCATTTTATGGGAATCAAACCCATAACCATGGCACTATGCTCTACTGTTTGAGCGACAAGAATCTCAAATTTCCTGTGATGTGATGGGTTCAAACTGTGCACATACAAGGTAATGGAGAAGCGTTGTCTAGTGGTTCAAGCTTAAGGCTGGTAACCAGATGGTTGCTGGTTCATTCACCGAAAGGAACAATCCATGAGCCAACAGAGCAAGACAAATAAGGTTGCACCAGCTGAAACCGTGCCGTTTTACATTTACCCGTTTGGCATATGCTTGAGCCAAGCCCTTGGCATAGCCAGCATCATGCTCTTCCAGTTGAGCTACACCAGTTCAGCTTACAGTAGAAAGTAATGAATTCATTTTTCAAACAAGACATTTCTAGACTTAGGCTTTCAGGCTCCATTTTGGAATTCCAACATTTCAACATTGTTCTATTTAGGTCTCCTAGACTTCCATACCTTTGGCAGCCCAGGCCCGCAGTGGGCTGTTGTCGTCTATCACGTGATAGAAAGTGAGTGGCAGGATGAGAAAGGGGCTGTCACTGGACGTGTCCACTTGAAAGGCTACATTTCTCTGGTCCAGGCGCACCGTCTCACCCTCTTTAGTCAGCGACGTCTGCAGAAGCTTACCTGTTACCTGAGGAATCGAACATATGATGAGTTGCACATATACTACGTTGGAAATGATTAAGTAATTCAACATTATTTCTTTAGATGTGTTACCTGGCAGCCCAAAAGGAGGCTCTTACGCATGTTAGCGACACGGATCATAAGACAAGGTCGGCCCTCATGATTGGCGACCACAGCATGTTGACTGAACTTCACCGTCTCACCACGTTTCTTCGGCCTTGCTACCTACATACCCAAAATGAAAACATAAATATCTTGTTAGATCTGAGACAACTGTACAGGTCACAGAAATATATATATTTTTATATTCAAATATAGCTCCAATTCAGTCTGGTTTGCAAAGGCTGCAATTTATTGCACTAAAAAGTGCTTTCTAACTAGTGTTTTTAGCTCACAACAAATGCTGCTCCACACAAACTCCAACTCTGTATTTGCTGTGAGTTTCGGTCATGTATACATTTAGGAACTCAACATTTGTTAGCCTTCTTCCTAAACTTGTATTGAGAAAAGCATATAAACAGGCTCATGTCAGGTCTTCCACCAAAATAGACACATGACGGTTTAACATTTCAAAATAGAAGATATTAGGACAACCAGAAATAATGATATTGTAACTGTACACTTGCTACATGCTATAGCAACTTTTTACCCGAATTAATTTAGCTTTAGGTGTACCTTGGCAAGAAAAGTTCCAGTGATGAAGATCTCCATCACCATGGTGATGACAAGCTGGACAATAAGCAGGATGATAGCAAGTGGGCATTCCTCAGTGATGCAGCGAAAGCCATAACCAATCGTAGTTTGTGATTCCAGGGAGAACAGGAACGCTCCAGTCAGGGTTTGGACCTGCATCACACACGGCGTGTGGTTGGACGGAGGGTCAAACTCTGGTGAGAAAGGACAAGAAACAAACACATGGAAATAACAGGGTTGCAATATTTACAAAAATAAATATCCAAGTCCTACTGAAGAATATCTCATTCGCTCCTCACCTAGCAAATCTCCATGCACAAGTGCCACCAAGTACCACAGCACTCCAAACACAAACCAGGTGCCAGCAAAGGTGGCGGAAAACAGGAAAAGCTTATAGCGCCACTGCATGTCCAGAAAGGTTGTCCATAGGTCGCGCAGGTAAAGTGTCCCTCGGCCGCTGATGTGTTCGATGCGTACATTGCTCCGCCCGTCTTTAGATAGCACCCGACGACGGCGTCTCAATGCCGCAGGTCCGTTTCCTGTTGAAACCCCACTTCCTCCACCTAGGAGTGGCTTGAGAACATCTGTCTGTGTCTGGGAGTGGCAGACCTTCTGTGGGGAGGGGCTACGGGAGGAGGGGGGCGTGGCTGAGGTCATAGCTAGGAGGGAAGAGAGAGATGGTTTAACATAAGAAGTCCATTTTTTTGGTCTTGGTGGAAAAAAAGTTATTTATAACACATTTTTCCATAGAAATACCGTAAAATCTATAGGTCTTGTTTCCAGTCTCATCAATGTCCAGCTATTTTAGCTGTACAAAACAGCTTGTTTTGCTGAATGATGTTGAAATTTGGTGTGTCTTACCATATTATTTTAATGTATTATATTTGAACACAAACAGTTTAACCATTTACTGCATGTTGTTACTCTTTACATTATTTCCCTATAGTGGCTAAAAGTCATGCCCATAGGCTTATTACCAGGTAAGGGTCAATAAGGGTCAAGAACTAAGTGCATTTCTGCATTAAAGTTCATTTACTGACATAGTTTTATATAAATTCAAGCAAATGCAGTTTCTAAATGCACAGTTGACAATGCTTTCTCCATTCAAATCTCTGATTAAAGACTGCTAAAGCTTTAAGCACACTAAGACTGGTTGTTACATAGACAAGATAAAGACTGCAATTTGGTTAATGTCCAATTATGTCCAAACAGTAAACATGAAACCTGTACATCTTTTTGTTGTAGTGTTTAGGTTTTGCTGTTACAATTGCAGCAGCACTGAACTGTGATGCTCTTATCGTTTTGAGTTTTCACATCGCCATTCACATTTTATTTATTTTTTCTGCCCAGCAGTGGATGTTATCAGATGGGACTCATAAATGCCACCGTTTAGGTTACCGAAACTACTAGTGTCTTGTTACTCTGACATAAAAAGAAGCTCTTTTTAATGAAATAACCAATCCAGCAGTTAGGCGTCTGTGTGAGAAACCTGTCACCTTATCGCCTTCTGTAAAATCTAGGTCGTCTCGTAGCATTTTAGAAGAAATGGCACATGGGAAGAGAGAGGGCTCTATCTCTATCTGAGCTTTATCTAAAAGTCATGCATCGTCCAAGTAAAGAGAGCCACATTAGGGACACATTAGCGACTCTCAGCAGTATTTAAAATGACTTCTCTAAAGCTGAAATGGGCAAAGTAGCTTTCACAGCGATCTTAATCGCGGACCCCGTGAGCGCATCCTTCTCTCTCGAGGTTTGCCTGTGCCAGGAAGGGGTACAGGGCCGGGTTTGGGGGGCGACCCTGGTGGTCCATTACTCTTTTTGATTCTACATTCAGACCCTCCAGCTGCCCAAGCACATTAAATGCCCCTCATTCACACAGTAGAAGCAGCTGCCCTTTCTCATTTAAAGGCTAGTCGTCAATGCTGACCAACTCACATGCCGTGCTCGGTTGGCCCGGGTAAGCGGTGAAAGGGGTGACTTATTCACCATCCAAAAACACAAAACCGCAGGAAGGAATCAGAGATGAAAAGAGCACCACAATGTTTTCCATATTCTCTGCATTCCTGTGTTGCATTGAGGATGACGCTTCTTAATCCTTCACCTTTATATACTTTCTTTTGTAGATGATGCTTGGACAGTTTTTTCAATCACTGATTCACTCACTTCTTCTACAGCTTCAGATCAGACTTTTTGTGCATGCAAACCACACATTAACTAGAAAAAGTACAGCGACCGTGCTTAAAAATCTGATTATGTATTCTGGCACTGTTGATCTCAAGTGGTCTTGGAATAAAACTTCATTACACAATCACGCAAGAACCAATAATTGTTTTGCAGTTTGATGCCAAAAACAAATCATTTTAAGATCCACAAACAACCTTTTCTAATTCTTTTCAAAGTTTTTGTACACTTAAGTAGACTAACTCTTTAAATTGTCTGAATGTCATGACAGATAATTAAATAGCAATAATCACTTATTTTCCAGAAAAAAAACACAACCACCCACAATCAAATAACTTTGGAAACCATTGATTTCCGTTGTATGAGCAAACTTTCTCACAGTCACTTCTTTATTTACATTTACTTTTAGTCATTTTTCAGACGATTTTATGAAAAGTGACTAACAAACGAGGATATTGGGATATTCTCTCACGCTCCTGTACAGAGATATATCCTATTAATCAAATCTTAACTTCTTGATTGCTTGCATTGTTCCAAAATACCAACTATATTTTCCCTCAACTCTCATCTGCTAAATGTGACTACAAACGATCTGATATTAGGAAATTATAAACATTAACTTCATGATATGCGTTAAAGCTGCTTTGAAACAATGTTAATTTGATCTGAGCTGCTATTCACATTAATTGAAGTGCTCTATAATTTTCCTGGATTAACAAATTGCCT
This sequence comes from Enteromius paludinosus, assembly GCA_032361165.1. Classification (NCBI taxonomy): domain Eukaryota; kingdom Metazoa; phylum Chordata; class Actinopteri; order Cypriniformes; family Cyprinidae; genus Enteromius; species Enteromius paludinosus. Next base: position 1,076,466 of record JAUMHQ010000059.1, read on the forward strand.
CATTTATGAATCTGAGGACAAACAGCAACCTAAAAACAGAACTACACAAGGAATCACTTTCAGGGGAGACTCTATTAATTCACACTGCTCAATCTCACCCTCTTCTCTCCCTCTCAGCATTCTCGCGTAAGTGTCTAAGTGGTAGTTTAGTCTCACTCGGCTTCTGCCTTCCGCACCAAATAAAATAAATAAATGAAATGAATGAGTACCAGGGTGATGTGATACGCTCTCCCCTCTCTGACCTCGCTCTCTCTCTCTGGACTCACACTGAGAGAATGAATAGGTATCTGTCTGGATCTCTGTGCTCTGAATACTAACGCCGGCTAAGAGGGAGGAGGCGGTTCCTTGCTGAGGCACGTGTTATAAGCAGAGTGTACACACAGCTGACCTTTAAACTCCTGCGAGTACGCACCCACACGCGTACACACTGATACAGTACATCCAGCAGACACGCACTTGACTCAATGTATGTTTCTCATGCTCTCAAAGACCTTTAAAATGCATGAAAACAGTTCTGTGGACAAATATACATTGTGCCTACGCATGAATATTTGACTAAAAACGCATGCAAACTAATTCAGTACGACTTAAAGGGAAAGTTATCAATGCATGTGTTATCTTATTATTCTGCAAAATGTGGAAGAACGTTTGCACACGAGTGCTCAGCGAGCCATGTTGTTTCCCTGCGAGAGTTTACAAATTGTCTTCATCTTTTTTCTCACTCTTCCTCTCACTTTCTGTCCTCCCTCGATGTCTTTCTTTCTCACTCGCTGTCCTGTATACACAAGAATCCTTTTGTTTAGAGACGAGATGAAAGAGACAAAAGCCACCATTGAAAAATACAACACTGCATGTGTGTGTGAGAGAGAGAGTAAGTGAGACAGAGGGAGAGAGAGAGAGAAAAGAAGGAATGACATGGAGAGATGGACAGAAAACAGGCAGATATTAAAACTCTCATCAGTATTCTGCGGATGTGCAAACTTTTACTTTCCTCTATACACCGGATCCAGCGCAATTCTCACAGTCGCAGTCGAACGTGCTTGACTTTTCTTTTTTAAAATCACTCTGCGAGCAAATCAACTCGCTTAACAGATCCACATTTCCTTAACCTCTAATTAATCTGTTGCACAGCTACCTGATCTAGGCAGATCAGTTTTTTCATTGACTGGCTTGGTTTAGAGCTCCAGAATAACCAGGTTGAAATGAATGAGGGGGGGGGAGCTAAAGAAAAGTCCAAAAAGGAAGTCCAAAAACTTTGCCAGGTCTGTTGTTTGCCAGAAAGAGTCATGGGGAGCATATCAGATCAGTTGAAAGCAGCAAAAAAAGGAAAGGATACCCACGCGATGTTGTCTTTCAGTCCGAGTCTATGAAATTATTTTGATAGCAGCGGATAATCCTCCTCTTTTATATCTCTGCATCAGTAAATATTATTACTCTACAGCGCATGCATTAAACAGAAGCGGTGTTAGAGCAAACTGTAAACTGAAAGCTTTAAACATACTGAATATTCTTATTATGGATCAAAATATTTAAAAAGATATTTAAAAGGTGTTGCATTGCTGACAAAAACTATACTTTTGCAGTTTCAGTATTGCTGTCAAACTTTATTTTAACTCTTTTTCCTTTTCAATTTGTATTATGCATTATAACGTTAAACAATATGAAAGTCGAGAGTGACACAAACTTGAATAAAACTGAAGCAATCGAATATTGACAAATTATTAATTCATTTTAGCTAATTAAAAGGCAAATTAGACATGTCACAGGACATTTGAGCAGTCAAACAGCACGCTACACATCAGAGCAACCTATATTCACTATAATACTTATGCACTAACATTTAACATTGATTTGTTTTTGCATGCTAAATCATCTTGTAGAGATGCACCTGGTGTCTGCCAGGGTCTTACTCATACTGGACTTCATGCCTTTAGTGAGGATGAGACATGTTGCTGGATTTAATTCTGCACAGATGAATGACATTCTTATGTTTTGGTATCTCCTTCCTCTTAATTGAGCACAATCTCAGCACATCGACCTCTAGGCCTCACAAGTGACTTAAGCATATAGATGTTATTCTGTATGTTTACTTCAGCGCTTACCTTTTAATGAGGACTTGAACGCAGAGCTCTCTCTTTATGTGATTCACAAACGGTCACTGCTGTTTTCCAATTTCGGGAAACATCAGAAGACAATCTGAGGCGAAAGTTGTGAAAGCGTTCAAACCGGAGAGCAGCGCGTTCCTGACAACATCATCCGCGCCAGAAGAGTGACAAGGTCTCATAATGTTTATCATTCAAATATACACATTTGAAACCGTTTTTAAAACTCTAGCCTATACAACTAAATATGTATGCAAATGTGCCAAGTTAAAAAGTAAAGCCTATCCTTGTTCGATCCTAGCTGTAAGTGTCAGTGCCGGTCCAATGTTACCGATTTATTATGTAATGCCCTTTCTCTGAGTCTCTCTCTCTCTATCCTCCTCACTCTCTTTTATCTCTTGTCTCGCCTTAAGTGGAACTCCTCAATAAGTTTTGTTCGCAGCACTATCTGAAAACTTTCTCCTCTCGTCCTGCCTTTCATTGTTGATGAGAATACGTACTTTCAGCGCCTCAGCACTGTTTAATTCATTAATTCATCGGCCCTCCGCTCCTCCTCCCGCCCCCCGTGTCTCCGTCTGTAAATAGAGCCCTTGTTGAGCTCCTCCGCCTTTGTAAACTTTTCTGCTTGATTTAAATAGGTCGAAATGAAGAAACTGTATGTTGCCGTTGTTCGGAGGACGCATACATTATTTATAAATACGACCTCGGATGTTGAATTTGTTCTGTGGCGATTCTTTTCTTTATCCGAGCGGAATTTGCGACTTTCAGAGTGACATGACTTTGAAGTCGATCCATGTCCGCTTGAGTAACTGCGCAGAAAACAGGTGCAAACCTTTTGAGAAGGAAGAATTACCGCAATTATGAGTATTATACGTGTTATGCAACACTGTTATTAGGCTACTGCAACAACTAAAAATTATTTATAAAAGAAAGAAAAAAGCAATTAAATAAAAATATAGACTAAAAAATAACCAAGAAAAAAATGATAGCACAGGTACCCCTGCAAGATGTCTGTTGAAAGCTCTTGATCTGGGAAGCATCTTCTGTCTACAAACGTCTGGCAGACGTCTTTCAGATGTCAGTTTTACATACATTCTAAATCATAAACATCTTAAAGACA
>JAUMHQ010000059.1:1094378-1109378 GCA_032361165.1 Enteromius paludinosus
TTTAACCAACCTGAACATGCCATCAAAGCTTTATGATATAAAATAATATAGCGGGGTATTATGCAGTTCTCAGACAGGTTGAAAAGAGCATTCCTGTAGGGCATAGGTACGATTCCCACTAGGGTTGGGTCGATAGATGATGCCATCGTCCATCGCTGATAGACATCACGATGCTGAGCCGGCAGCGCTATCCTCCGCCCTGCCGCCGCAGCAGCAACCAGCTCGCGAAAATCTATGCCATTAATAAGCGAGCGCACCACTGATGCTGGCGAGAGCGGTAAATCATGTCCGCCAGAGGAAAACAGATGTACATGCGAAGAAACGGGGCCCACGAGCTCATTTCAAACCCGCGCGTGTGCGTGATGTGTCATCTGCACGCAATTCAAGCACTCGCAAGCAAGGTTTTTTATTTTTTTTGTGTTTTTTTTTTTTGTCTGTCGTGGGGCGGGGCTTGGTGTTTTAGTTCCAACTACTGGCCTAGCATGCATAATACAGCAGTTACGATTACAACAGTTACAATGTTACAGTTACGATAGCAGATTCTAAATATAAAAACACAAATTTGTGTGATGTCATGTGTATGCATATCACCAACTATAGGCCTGGCATGTATGATACAGCACTGTTTAGTGATTCGCAGATCCTATTAGAAGGCGATCGTTTTGACAACATTGTCGACTGTATGCGAAACGTCTCAAAAACACGAAGGAAAAATGTATCAATTTTTCGTACAATAGTGGTGTAAACATACTTAATTTGAACCAAATGTAACTTTTTGTTTAGCTGTGGTCCAGTAACCAGTGAGTTATTATTCTCTATAATGTTATTTATATATTCGATTTTTCTAGTTTAGTAACCAGCCTTCATGTGTTTCAGGCATGAGTACGGTTCACGAGGTGATCGTGGCAAGGCACTCTGGGATGCGCGTCTTCGCTCTGTCTTTGATAACTAATAAAGCTGTGATGGACTACGACAGCGAGGAAAAGGCCAATCATGAGGAGGTTCTGCAGACGGGCAAACAGAGGGCGGAGCAGCTGGAGAGGCTGGTGTCCACCATGATCACCCGGATAGAGCACAACAACAATATCGCTTAAGACTATTCTCAGATCGGTCACAGACCAAAGAACGCGGATTCATCTGTGAACAAACATTATGGTTATGGTTGCAAAAACTGTATTATACAGGTCAATTCAACTTAGCTCTTTATTTTCATTTATTTATACCTACTTAATCTTTTTTTCCAACCTTGGTCTGTGATATTTTGCCCTATGTATATAAACTCGGTCAACAGGAAAGTGCTTATTTTTTTCTCTTTAAAAAAGAAAAAATACGAATTATCTTTACATTCCTTTGAATGCTAAAACTAATGTTTCTCAGTTCTAAGTTAATGTTTACCATTTGTTACCGTCTTAATTTAAAAGTTGAATTCTCTGTAAAACTTTGATTGATATGTCAGTACATGTACAGTAAATGTCTATCTTGTGTGTTTTTTAACATTTATTAGTAAAACTGGCTATTTATTACGTGCGTCTCCCCTTCATTTCTTGTGGAAAAGTGAGTTTTGAGTACACTTTTAAAATTACGCATTACACAAAAGTCATGGTTATTGAAAATCATGAAAACATGATTTTTTTTAATTGTTATAAACCAAGTTATCTGTTTTTTGCAAATTAACTCTTCAAATAGTCTAATTTTCTGCAAATCATAATAGTTTTCATTGTGAAGTATGATCCAGGCGTTTCTTCGCTAGATTCACCACAATAAGATCCAAATTTTAAGCATGAAACGTCTTGCAGATCGAAGAAAAGTCTAAAATGTTTGGTCACGCTTGGGTTTCTTCAAGAAAGTCAATGACCGCTCAGTTGGTTCTCTTCCACATTAGAATTAGCAGAACGTTTTGTCCCAGGCTGGCAAACCTTCGAGTGGTAGTTCAGATGACTGCTTTGAGAGAAGCACTTGTCACAGTTTGTCACGGTGCGGCTTCTCTCCCGTATGAACCCGTTTGTGTTTCGCCAGCGAGCTGGCCTGAGTGAACTGCTTACTGCAGACGTCACAAGCGTAGCTCTTCTGCCCCGTATGAGTGAGCTGGTGAGTCTTCAAAGATCCTTTAAGGGCAAAAGTCTTCCCGCATACGTCACAACTAAAAGGCTTGTCTCCAGAATGCGTCAGCAGATGAGTCTTGAGGTGCGTTCCTCGCCGAAAGCCCTTCCCGCACAGCTCACAGCAGAAATCTTTGACTCCCGTGTGGAGCTGCTTGTGGGATTTGAAGGTGTTGGCGTGCACGAAGGTTTTCCCGCAGACCTCGCATCTAAAAGGCTGTTCGCCCGTGTGAAGCCGTTCGTGGGCCTTGAGGTTGCCCTTTTGGGCGAAGCTCTTCCCGCAGTGTTTGCACAGGTGTGGCTTTTCTCCAGTGTGAACCCGCTGGTGGTAGTCCAAGTAAGACTTGGTGAGGAACCGTGAACCGCATTGCATGCACGTGAAGTTCTTCTCGCCAGCATGCGTTCGCTCGTGAGCTCTGAGGATGCTTATCAACGCGAAGCTCTTCCCGCATGTGGCGCAGGAGAAAGGTCTCTGGTCACCGTGACTCGTCATGTGATTCCTCAAGTGGTTGGGCAAGCGAAACACCTTGTCGCAGTGCGTGCATTTGTGGGGTTTCTCCACCTTGTGGTCTCTGCGGTGGATTTGGAGAAGGCGCCTGGAGGCGAAACGCTCTCCACACTCCTGGCAGGCGTGAGGCGTTTCTCCGCTGTGGAACTTCTGCTCGTGTCTTCTCAGGTTGTTGAGGTGGGTGAAGATCTTTGCGCAGATTTTGCATTTGTTCTTCTCATTCACTTTCTCAGTGGTGTCTATTGGGACGTCCAAACAAGTCTCAATAATGACAGGTGGGTCCAACTGCAAAGAAATACCCTTTGATTGGTCCTTAGAGTTTGGTTCTTCTCTTTGATGCTCTATTGATTCTGTAACAGGAACAAGGCATGTTTATAGCAATATTGCATATGAGGATTTACATGTTAATCCAAACGCATGTCAGGGAGTTTGTACCATCTACAGCAGCAGTTTCAGCGATGTCTGTTGGGTCGTCCAATCCTGTCTCAATAATGTCAGGTGGGTCCAGTATATTTAATTGTACTGAAGCGTACTTAGAGTTTGGTTCAGTGGTCCATTGCTCTTCTCTTTGATGCTCTACAGATTCAGATTCTTCTGCACTGGGCTCTATTGATTCTGTAACATGAACAAAGGCATGGTTATAAATATGATATTGTATATTTAGGCTTTAAATTAATGTATTATACCATGTTAATCCAAAAGCATCAATGCCAGGGAGTCTGTACCATCTACAGCAGCAGTTTCAGCGATGTCTTTTGGGACATACGAACCTGTCTTGATAAAGTTGGGAGGATCCAGTGATTTTAACTGTAATGAAATGTCATTTGATTCATTCTTAGAGTTTGTTTCTTCTCTTTGATGCTTTACAGATTCAGATTCATCTGCACTGGGCTCTATTGATTCTGTAATATGAACAAGACATGGTTATATATATAAATATATGATATTGTATATTTAGGCCTTACATTACTATATTATTAAGTTAATCCAACAGGAAGTCTGTACCATCTACAGCAGCAGTCTGACACTCTACTTGTTCCTCTTCGTGGACAAATACTTCTTCAAATCTAAACTCCGGCTCCTCCTAGATGAAGACAGAGCTATGTTACTTTGAAGTACAGCAAATCAAAGCATTTGTATATTCCAAAACAAAAAAATTACAGCAGGATGTGGGTTACTTCAACAGCCTGAAGAAGACGTCCACCAGATGTGGTGCAACTCAGTCTCTCCTGGATTCCAGACACAACACCTGAGGTGAAATCTTGCTGGTCTCCTACAACAGTGAAGTTTTTTCTTATTTAATCTATTGAAATAAGTGTAATACATGGTTTAAAGATGTGAAGACCCACCTCTGACACGTTCCCCATCTTTGACGCGAGTGTTAAGTGGTCTTCCACTCCCAGCAGACTGCTGCTCTGCTATACGGTTGACATGATCTGATCGTGTGTGATGTTTTCCTGGTCCGTGTGATGCTGTATGAAGGATTCTGCAGATGTGTTCAGCTGTTGAGTTTGTTATTTTCCTTATCGCAGCTGTCAGATTCTTGAGATTCAAACAAATAGGCAGTTGCAGTAAAAGTTTTGCTTACCTAGGTGTTGCATATGTAATGTTGAGGACTGACTCTCCCACGTTTATTGAGAAAATGACATGGTTTTAATATCCATGCAGTTTGTTATTTAATTACACATTACTTTTTATTTTTACGTTTTTTAGTTAATTGATTATTGATAATAACCTGGTGTCATTGAACAAAGTGCTTATTGTAAAAATTACACGTAAAAATATCTACACCGAGGGAAATATTACAGTAACTTAGTAAAATAACTATCAACTATTGCGTATTTTAACGGTTACTATGGAAACCACGGTATTTTTTTCGTTAAAGTGAACTGGTTAACATCTTAACAAACGTTTAAATGTTAAACATTATACATTTGAACGAACTTACCATTTTAATATCAGTTTCTGGATTTCCATTTTGACGTTTTGACTGAAAAATATCGAGTTGACAAATTTCTGTCACTAAAGATGAGACTAAACTGTCCATTATTAAGAGCAGCTGTTTCTGGACAGACGCCTCGCACGACATGCTTTCATGAAATATTAAAATATTACGGATTTTTTTTGTTTTGATAAAGTCTCCTCAGTTGCTACGTCGTGACGTGCGCGTGAACAGTTTCCCGTCATGATGTATTTTAAAATAAAAGTCACCCGCTAAAAACCTCACCCAAAATGTAAAAGCCTTCAATCAATCAGCAGCGAGGGTTCATGGTTTATTTTTGCAAGTATAAACATGAACATTCATATAAAAAATATTTTTTGTTTATTTTTTTAAAATATGAAATAAAATACATTGGCACTAAAAAGTGTCTCAGTCCCCACCTTTCTGATATCTTTCAAAACATCTCCTCATCAGCTCATAAACCCATCAAGTGCTGTGTGAAAGCCGACATATGCAGTGAACAAGGAGCTTTGGGTTTTACAAAAATCAGTTTTTGTGTGCGATCACGGGTTGTATTTCTTCAGCTGACTCATAAAGCCTGGGTTTGGCTGAACGTGAGGCCTGGCGGTTTTCACTGCGCTGAAGGCTTCATCAAATGAGATCTTCTCCTGGGACATGAGGAACCCGACGACAACAGAAGCAGAGCGAGAAACGCCAGCATTACAGTGGACCAGCACCACTCCACCCTGAGGAGCACACAGAAAACAGGTTATACACACACACATCTCTCTGGATATTCATCTTTACATACGCACCTGCTGACTGGCTTCATTTATGAACTCGAAACATTCAGGGAAGAACGAGGTGATGTCTGTTTCTGGAAGATCTAACATGGTAACGGTTTTATATGTGAAGAGATCAGGGAACGCGTTCTCAACCCCATATGCCACATTTAGCACATGAGTCACCTGAAACATATAATTCATTTTTATATTATATAAATTAGCTTGTTTATTTTTGTCTTTATGAGAAATGCAGTCAAATTAAATATATATATAGCATTAGATTACCTGTAATTTCTTCAATGTGTCTATATCATGGGCAGCATCCTGTGATGCTAAAAATCACATAATTGGTCAAATATAGCAAGTAAGCAAATGTTTATTTAAATAACACATTTCATACGGTAATTCAAAATTAAAATAAAATTATGATGAATAATATAATAATCACAATAAAAAAATAATCACAACAATAAAATAAGGAATAAGGAAAAATTGATTTAAAACTAAAATAAAACTGTTAAAAATATGTCCCATGGTTAATTTTCAATCTGTTTAAATAATAATAATAATATTAATAATAATAGATTAAATTACCATAATAAAATCTGGACTGTTATTTAAACTTTAAATAGTTTTACTGAGTGAACATTAGCTGGTTTGAAATTATCTAACTTTTATCCGTCCATCCATCCATCCATCCATCTATCTATCCAGGGGCCTGTTTCATAAAACAAGTTTACCAAATAAGTCAGGCTTATGGCAGATAGTCTGACTTATTTTAAACCAAATTAACTGGCAATAAATCAGACTAACAAGAATAAACCTGGCTTATTTGGTAAACTTGTTTTATGAAACAGGTCCCTGATATAATGCTAATCTCATTTGTTAAACTGGAATTAGTCCAAAAGAAATAAATAAACAAACATTTATTTAGTTATTTATATTATCTTCACATTTAACGTGATTTTACTGTGTGCACGAAAATCAGAGCTCTGTGTTTTCTTTCTTATTTTTTAGACAACTTGTAATAATAATTATTATTATTATGATTATTGGTGACCATGGTAAAATACATCAGACACAACGCACAGAGCAGGAGGAAGGGTCTGATGACGCCCACTTGCAGGTCGAGGCTCAAATCCTCCACGAACCCGCACGCCGCGTCACCCTCGCGCTCCGCGTGGAAATGATCTCCGCGGCGCGTCTCCACGAGTCTCGCTCCCGTCACGGTCGTCACTCTCGTGCTTTGCTTCTTCAGACGCGCCGCGGAGAATCCCTGGATCTCCTGCGCCAGAGAGTTCATCTTTAATCCTAGATCTCTGTTCAGCGACCTGCGGAACTTAACACAACAGCTGTAAAAACAAAGCGCGGAAGCTTAACTTTGGTGCACCAGTTAACTTCAAAATAAAAGCCCCTTTTCCTGCAGGAGCGCGCTCACCCGTGATCACAAAATACAAATTTCCTCACTGATAAATTCGACATTACATTCATTACTACATTATAACTAATAAATCTGAATACGGACCTCAAGCAATACATACATTTTCGGAAACGTTTTAACTTCGTTTGTATATATGCATTAATAAAATATGTTTTATTCACACATTACATTTTTCTCTCGTTTAGGTTCATTTTAAGTTGTTTTAAGGGTTTGCTGATTTTGAACTACCTTTTTGCAGTCACCCAAGCATTTTAATACCAAAATAATTCACTATAAAACAATAAGGTCACAAAGCCACAACCGTAAGTCAAGAATAAATATATATAAACCAACATTATGACAGATATATGCTTATACTCAAGGCAAAAGCCACATAAACGAGACCTTGAAACATTCTACTTTAAAAGAAAGTTTATTAAAAACCCACATAAATGAAACAATGGGAGAGAAAAAAAACTTAACAAAACAAAAACATGTAAAAATTTAGCTTGGCATTAGGGGAAAAAAAACAAACAAAAAGAATATCCTCCACCTTTTCATATACATCTTTCTATGAAAAGAAAAGTGCTGTCTTGTTAAATCTCATATAAAAGTCAAATTGAATGTATTCCCAGTTATATTGCTCCGGTCTAGATTGTATTAAATGGATGTTTTGCATTGCTCATAAAACAGAACTAAAAGGAATGTATATGGCAACGTGTATGATCCTTTGGTTTTTCAGCACATTGTAAACATTCCCATAAAGCTGCTGCATGCATGCATGAAATTCAGTCCGAACCAAATCCACTTCAGCAAGGAAAGCTACAGTATCATCAGCACATGCATTTCTAATACAGCGGTCTTCATACATGAAACATTCAGACACGACATTCACAGAGAGATATGCAGCTCATGATCATAAAATAGTGATAAAAAGAAGAATGATTCAAATTGGCAATGATTGATTTGGCACAGAAAGTGTGAACAAGTGTTTTCTAGAGAAATGCATGCAAATCTTGTAAATGTTTTTCTCTTGGCTTTAGAAATGTGTTTGGCACAGGGTTTTTCCTGTGGACTATGTAAACAGGGTTGCAATATTAAGGCTGTTTATCCCCTAGAGATGCATTGCAGAAGCGTAGAAATGAAGGCACTCTTCAGAGAACAAAAGAAGAGAAGATGGTCTCAGTGCAGACGAACGATGCAAATCTGTGTCCGTTTCAGGCAAACATGGTCAGAGAAATCCACTGCAACACAGACAGAAATCACAGCGCATTAGATCAGAGAGATCGTTTATGCACTAATATACATCTCAAACATTCATCTCTGCATGATTTGGGTGTGTTTGCAGCGTGTTGAAATGTTCATGCAAGTGAACGTAAGGCAAACCTGAAAGAAAGTGAGCGAAATGAATCCATCAGCATCTGTGTCCAGAGTCTTAAAGGTCTCTGTAAAAACACACACGTCTCAGTCAGACTGTCCTGATAACTCAGAATTGCTGTGCTTATAAAAAGACTGTATGTGCATATTCTTGTAATTTTGGGTTATGACAATGCACTGAATGCAGAAATGGATCTATGTCCAAATGTTTGGTCAAAAACAGCTAAATACACGTATACATTAATTCCCTATTGACTTCAGCTCAAGGTCTCTTTTTCAATGTTTTTGAAATATGTCTCACCAAAGCTGCATTTATTTGAACAGAAGTACATTAAAACCCATAATACGGTGAAGTAATATCATTTTATACCATTGTTTTCTGTGTGAATCAGTTAAAATTAAAACTGTTAAAAGCTGAATTCACTGCCGTCTTCAGTGTCACATGATCCTTCAGAAATCATGCAATATGCTGATTTGCTGCTTGAGAAATGTTTCTGACTATTATTGATGTTGAAAACAGTTGTGCTGCACAATACATTTGTGGAAACTGATACATGTTTTATTTTCAGGAAATAAATTACAATAATAAAAATATATAGTAATATTTAAAATAAAAGAATTGCTGCACTTCTTGAATTGTATGACAGTGACTCACTGAACATGGTCTCCAGACGCACTAAACAGGTGACGAAGTTGTCGAAATCCACAGACAGATCTTCCTCTGTGTACCGGAGGATGATCAGCTGGAATAAATGATTGTTCAGCTTAAAGCCTGGAGAGAAAGGGAGCAACGGAGGGTCAGGACACAGAGATGAATCAAAGCAGACCAAATAAAGAGTTTTCAGAGCATGTACCTGCTGCTTCCAGAGCTCTCCTCATCTCATAAGAGCTCATAGTGCCTGATTTATCCACGTCATGGTCTCTGAAGATTTGCTGTAAACATATGCAAGTCATAAATCATGCAATCAGAACGGACAGATTTCAATTTCTTCAAACCACAGACTGCACACAATGTATCCATTCATTAATGTTTATATTAATTTGTCATGTGTGTCTTTTCATGACAGCTTCTATGCTGTATTCTTTATTTTATAAAGTTGTTCATTTTAGTTTCATTTTATTGAGATGCTATTATATATATATATATATCGTATCGTATCCTATCGTATTATACAGTTTTAGTCATTTTGAAAATACAGTAATAAATTTTTTTTTATTTATTTTTTTTTTTTTCAGAATGATGTCATTAACTTCTAAAATAAAATATTCAAAAATTCAAGTAATATTTTTTCTGGTTTAACACTGGTTGTTTCACCTTCTCTCAGACTCTCAGAAATAAACATGCTACACTACACTACTGTGTGTAAATGAGCTCAGTTGTGACTGGCTAGTGTTTGCATGTGGAACAAGTACTAATGTCCAGGTCAAGCTGCTGTGAATTGAAAGTGTTGAGATGTCCAGAGCTTCACTGAACCTGAATGTAATATAATCTCACCAGATAGCGTTTAATCTTTTCCCACAACACATGAAACTCTGTGAGTCCGAGCTTCCCACTGCCGTCCGTCTGCAAACATGTCAAGGACAATCAGAGCAAGACACAGAAATACAGTCTGAACTAAAAGAGACACAAAGAGCCAATGACTGATGTGATGTGAACATGCAGTGCGAGAAAGACTTGAGATCTTAACACTGCAGTGTCAATGTAGCTGGTGACAAAAAGAACCACTGAAAACCCTTAAAGCTGACTGAGGGGAAAGGATACATCCATGAGGTTGATCATGCTTCGGCACGACTCCTTCCCGAACCCGTCCGTCTTTAAATCTTTATCTGTGCGTACAGACACACAACAGAGACGTGTGATCTGTCTGATGCGGTGCAAGCACTACAGTTTAACATTTTTACCTTGCAACATAATTTAACCTAAAACATAAACGTACACTGCTAAATGTCCCTTTTTGTCTTATTTTTAGCCAAAATATCTACAAATTCTAAAATTAAAATAAAGATTTTCTAGACGATAAAAAAATATTGTCTAGTTTTTAATTTGAAATAATATTACCACACTGGCAGATTATTAAACTAGAAGTCACTTAATTTTCACATGTTTTTTGACTTGTCTAGAAAATCTTTCTTGATTTAAGAATTTGATATTTTTTTTGGCTGGAAACAAAACAAAACATATAGGTTTGAAATACATTTTTTTCAGTGTACTTTAATATTTTAGGTTCAATTATGTTGCAGTGTTTCAGAACATCTAACCTATTTCACTGCGTACGATATTTTAGATTTATTGCTAAACATTTAGATTCAAATTAACACATAATCAACAGCATAACAAGAGCGAGGCGACAGACTTCTTCTGCAGAAGCACTTATGTGACCCTGGAGCACAAAACCTTATGTCTTATGCCGCTGGGGTTTATTTGTAGCAATAGCCAAAAATACATTGTATTTTAGGTATTTAGTCATTTTCTTAATGAAAATACATAAAAATATTTGATTGGTAATATGCATTGATAAGATCTTCATTTGGACGACTTTAAAGGTGATTTTCTCAGCGTTTAGATTTTTCTGTACCCTCAGATTCCAGAAGTTCATGTAGTTGTATCTCAGTCAAATATTGTACTATCCATCCAAATCATACATCAATGGGAAGCTTATTTATTCAGCTTTCAGATCATGTATAAATCTTAATTTCAGAAAATTAACACTTACGATACGATGGTTTTGTTGTCCAGGGTCACATTTATCACTTATACTTTCAGATTTAACTACTGTAACTGTCTTAGAAGTGAGCTGCCTGTGTAGCGAGTGAAGCCGCTCACTAGGGTTTGAAACAGAGCTACTAAATCATGAAGATCTCACGTTTGGAGATGATTCTATTCAGGATGGTCTGCAGCTCTGTCGTGCTGATCTCCATGTCCTAGAAAACACATTCACACATGATGAACATATTAATGCATTGTAATACTGAACGTCTGCACAGCAGTGGATGATCAGTCCCTCACCGCTCCAGCCAGCTGTCTGAAGAGACTCTTAAACCCAGCGTCAATCTGACTCTCATCCAGACGTTGCTAAAGCGATCAAGAAAGAGAATATACTCAATAAATAAATGAATGCATTCTTGTTGTCTTGCATGATATACTAAGCTCCCGTCTGGATCTGATCATCTCACCTCTGCTGGAATATCAGCCGTGACTTTATCATCCATTTCTCTGAAGGACACAAAGAGAATTACAAATGTGAAAGGTATTCTAAACCACCTGATAGTATCCTGTACATTTTGGAGCCTGTTGAGAAAGCTCATGTTTAATCCTAACAGCTGGATCAGTCAGTGCCAGTCCACTTACTCTGAGTTGGCAGGTTTCTCTGAGAAAACTCTGAGCACAAAGTCTGCCTCTTTCTGTGGCTCGAAGGTGGAGGGTACGATGATGTACTCGCCGGCAGGCAGCCGAAAGCGTGAGCTCACCTCCCGGAGGTTAATGAAGAGCTCCGAGCGAGCGCTGGACGCGTGAGACAGGAAGAAATCCCGCTTCAGATGAACACTGGACTTCCCCACAAACTGAGCACAAACACACAGCGTTAACCCAGTCACATCTGCTTGAAGATATCTGTGGATCGTTCATCAAGAACATTCATCTAGTCTCAATATACAAAACAGTGCCAAATTTGTTACCAGAGTGTTGCTATGTAGTTGCCAAGGTATTCTGATTGATATGTTGTTGCTACGGTGTTCTGTGTCATTGCTAAGGTGTTTGGAACAGATTGGGCATTTACACATTGTTTCTATGGTAGTCTGTGTGGTTTCTAGGGTGTTGCTAGGTTTTCTAGGTGGTTTCTAGGGTAGTTTCCATTTGCCAGTTCCAAACTATGCATTATGGGTTACCAGTGTGTTGCTATGTAGTTGCTATGGTGTTGTGTGTGGTTGCTAAGTTGTTTTGAACAGTTTATAGGGCATTTACACATTGTTTCTACGGTAGTCTGTGTGGTTTCTAGGGTGTTGCTAGGCTTGCTAGGTGGTTTCTAGGGTAGTTTCCATTTGCCAGTGCCAAACCACGTATTATGGGTTACCACTGTGTTGCTATGTAGTTGCTATGGTGTCCTGGATTGATATGTTGTTGCTATGGTGTTGTGTGTAGTTGCTAAATTGTTTTGAAGAGTTTATAGGGCATTTACACATTGCTTCTACGGTAGTCTGTGTGGTTTCTTGGGTAGTTTCCATTTTCCAGTGCCTAACTATGTATTATGGTTTACCACGGTGTTGCTATGTAGTTGCTAAGGTGTTCTGAACAGTTTATAGGGCATTTACAGATTGCTTCTACGGTAGTCTGTGTGGTTTCTAGGGTGTTGCTAGGTTTCCTATGTGGTTTCTAGGTTAGTTTCCATTTTACAGTGCCGAACTACGTACTATGGGTTACCAGGGTGTTGCTATGTAGTAGCCAAGTTGTTTTTAATAGTTTATAGGGCATTTACACATTGTTTCTACGGTAGTCTGTGTGGTTTCTAGGGTGTTGCTAGGCTTGCTAGGTGGTTTCTAGGGTAGTTTCCATTTGCCAGTGCCAAACCACGTATTATGGGTTACCACTGTGTTGCTATGTAGTTGCTATGGTGTCCTGGATTGATATGTTGTTGCTATGGTGTTGTGTGTAGTTGCTAAGTTGTTTTGAAGAGTTTATTGGGCATTTACAGATTGCTTCTACGGTAGTCTGTGTGGTTTCTAGGGTGTTGCTAGGTTTCCTATGTGGTTTCTAGGTTAGTTTCCATTTTACAGTGCCGAACTACGTACTATGGGTTACCAGGGTGTTGCTATGTAGTAGCCAAGTTGTTTTTAACAGTTTATAGGGCATTTACACATTCTTTCTACGGTAGTCTGTGTGGTTTATAGGGTGTTGCTAGGCTTGCTAGGTGGTTTCTAGGGTAGTTTCCATTTGCCAGTGCCAAACTACGTATTATGGGTTACCAGTGTGTTGCTATGTAGTTGCTATGGTGTGCTGGATTGATATGTTGTTGCTATGGTGTTGTGTGTAGTTGCTAAGGTGTTCTGAACAGTTTATAGGGCATTTACAGATTGCTTCTAGGGTAGTCTGTGTGGTTTCTAGGGTGTTGCTAGGTTTCCTAGGTGGTTTCTAGGGTAGTTTCCATTTGCCAATGCCCAACTACGTAACTATGTAGGTGCCAGGGCATTCAATGATGTTGTGAGTGGTTGATATTAACCGTTTATAGGTCATTTCTGAGTGGTT
Organism: Enteromius paludinosus; assembly: GCA_032361165.1. Classification (NCBI taxonomy): domain Eukaryota; kingdom Metazoa; phylum Chordata; class Actinopteri; order Cypriniformes; family Cyprinidae; genus Enteromius; species Enteromius paludinosus. Next base: position 1,107,749 of record JAUMHQ010000059.1, read on the forward strand.
TCTAAAGTGGTCCATGTGGTTTCTAGAGTGTCACTTGGGTTCTTAGCTGGTTTCTAGGGCATTGCTAGGTGGTTATAGGGTGTTGCTAGGGTTCCCATGCGATTTATAGGGTAGTTTCTATTAACCAGTTTAAAGCAACAGAGTTTCTAAGAGGTTGCTATGTAGTTGCTAAGGTGTTATGAAAAACCTGTAGCCCATTAATAAGTTGTTGCTATGTATTGTTGCTGTTATGTGGTTTCTAGGGTGTTGCTATGGAATACGTAGAACTTGTTGTCATGGGTGTCAGGGTGTGGATATGTAATATGTGGTTGTGATTTGTAGGTAGCTTCTAGGGCATTGCCATGTGGTTGTGTTCTAAACAGCGTGCATGCTACAAATTAGCCTGACTTTATGCAGTTGTTAGTGAAACCTAGTGACGTCAAGCTTCTTTGGAATGTCTGAATCGTCTCACAAGCATGTTCGTAACAATCTGTGCTATATAAAGCACATATGTGTATATGTATAAATAAATAGCACTTGATTTAAAAGGCGCTGGGTGAGTCTCATCATACCTCTCTTGGCACCTGCCAAAATAAAGGTGAAAAAGCAACAAATCAGAAAAGGAGTCCAAAACACATGAACAGAACTTTAGACAAAGAGATCTGATCCCTGACCTCATATATGGCGAATCCAATGGTCTCCATGTCTTGTCCCTCTCTCCTCTTCCTCCTGCGGTCCTTCTGCATCAGTGCCACCAGGAAGCTGCAATCCGACTGGCCGGGAGAATCCGGGTGCTTTAGGGTCACCTTGAACTGAGGGTTGATCCAGAAGGTGGCTGTGGTTTACAGAAACAAAAGAGGCAGATGAGGATTTGGTGGTTTTCCCGCCACTGACCCGCTGTTCCCCATCCTCTGCTGTACCTGGGAAGTTCCTGCATCCGCCGGCCGTGCTTCCTCTCCTCCACTCGCCCTGATAGAGCGACGTGCTCCACTTCTTCACCTGACCCGCCTGGAGCGCGTCCGCCGTCAGGTTACAGATCTCCAGCCGAGTGAACTCACGCAGGAAATCACTGAACGACATCCTGTCAAGAGAGACCCGGTGACTATCTGAGTGGTGCTGGCGAGTGATTCAGTTCCTAAAGCGTTCTGAACTGTTTACAGGACATATATATATATCATTGCTATGCTGTCTGAGCGATCGTTAGGTGGTTTCTAGGGCGCTACATTTTAAATTGCTTGTAGGGCACTTACTGGTTGTTGCTTTAGTGTTCTAAGTTGTTGTTGATGATAGTGGTTTCTGGGCCGTTGCTATTTTCTGCATGGTTTAAAGGGAATTTATAAGGTGATGGTAAGAAGATTTGCACAATTTGAGTGGTATTGCAATGGTGTCCTGTGTTGTTACTAGGTAATTTCCAAGGTCGCTGCTAAGATGTTCTGATCAGTTGTTGCTAGAGGGTTGCTAGGGCTGTTTAGTAGTTCAAAAGTGTTAATGGGCATTTATGGGTCATAGCAAAGGTGTATGTGTGTGTGGTCTGATTCTCTCTGATACTGATCGACTCACCAGAACTCTCCGTCCTCGCTGCGGTTCTGTAATCTGCCTCGGACAGAGCGGTCCACATTTTCCCATTCCCGAGAGCTGAACACACACACAA
>JAUMHQ010000059.1:1139314-1159124 GCA_032361165.1 Enteromius paludinosus
TTGTATTTATATATACTTACTAAATATACACAGCACATACAAACATATTATGTAAAGAAAAACTTTTATTTTGGATGCGATTAATCGCTTGACAGCACTAGTTTAAATATATTTTTTATTTATTTTAAGTTTAGTAATTTTTTTAACATAGAAATGTAACAATCAGAAACTGGTATCAATGCAGAACACAAGTGTGTAAGTCTCCATGTTGCTGTGCTGTGTCTGTCTCAGGAGTCCCAGCATGCCTCACGGCGCGGACGCCATCGGTCTGCAGGTGGACTACTGGCTGGCGTCTCTGGCGGACAAGCGGCGTGAGGGCGAGAGGAGAGACACCGGCTGTAAGAACACTCTGAAGAGTGCCTTCTGGTCACTGCAAGTCAGCCGTCTGCCAGGAGGAGGAGCCAGCGAGCCGCAGGCGCCCGTCAACACTATGGCCATGACCGTGGTCACCAAAGAGAAGAACAAGAAAGGTGATGGACGATTTTTTATTTGTCGTGAAACACAAAAATAGTCAAATTAATTACACCAATCCAATACTAAACATAAAAATGAAATGATCATTATATATCAGGCATACCTAGGTTTCCAGAAGTAGCAGCATAAGAATATTTAAACAACTACATCACAAAAGTAACGTGAATAAATACAATTTTAAATAATAAGGAAATTAAACTGACTATAAAAATAACTAGTAAACAAAATATATAATTACACATTTAAAAATAATATAATCATACATGTAAGATAAGTGTATAGAAACTGTCATAATATATTATACAATATATTTCGATAAATTCCTCCAAAAAACGTACCAACCCTAAACTTTGTTTATTATATTACTTAATTTACACTACCGTCCAAAGGATCAGTAACAGTTTATGTACTAGTATAATATTACAGTATGAATGCTGTGTTTCTCGCTTGCTTTGTGCAGTTCCCACTATTTTCCTGGGGAAGAAGCCTAAAGAGCGGGAGATGGACTCTAAGAGTCAGGTGATCGAGGGCATCAGCCGGCTCATCTGCTCCGCCAAACAGCAGCAGACCATCCTGAAAGGTACAGACCCTCATCACAGCCTGAAAAACGCTTTCTTGTGAGCTAAAGCAGAAAACACAATGTCTCTTGCTCCTTTCGCAGTCTCCATCGACGGAATAGAGTGGAACGACGTCAAGTTCTTCCAGCTGGCCGCTCAGTGGCCGACTCACGTCAAGTATCTCCCGGTGGGACTGTTCGGCTACAGCAAACCTCCCTCCTAGGTCAGCCCACTTTCTCAGCCCCACCCCTTCAACCTACGCCCCATTGCACGCCGCCGCCACTTTCACAACGCTGGCCAATCACAGCCGAGGCGGGACTCTCATGTGACCGTCTCTGGTGGGCGGGTAGGTGGAGTTGAAGACGTTCCATCTGGCGGATTCGATAGACTTTATCAGCGCTAGTCACTTTTATTTATCTAAGGCCCCAGAGCCACATATGGGGGCCAAGCACAAAATTTGGATACACCACCTTTCAAAGACGATTTAACAGCATGACAAATTACTCTCAACAACCCTCAACCTGTCCTGTTGCGTAAATGATCTCTTCCATCATTGACCTCCAGAGCCAGCATGACTGAGAAAGGGTGTTTAACCTTTGCTCAAATCTACCATGGTAACTGTATTCGGAGATGAGCTTAGTTATTGTTACTCAAGTAACCTCTAGCTTTCAGAATCTTTCTGTTACTTAGCAACTAGGGAATTTTGGCAGGAACTATTGTTGCCATGGTAGCTTTTTGTAAACAAAGATTCAAACATGATAAAAGCACTCCTGAAAATTCCGAAATTAGCAACTTTCCAGTCTGAAGTAAGTAGGCGGAGTTAAACACCAATTTAACATTGGAGGCGGGGCTACCAGGTGCCCAACGGCGAACTGAGGAGTTTTTAGATTTCCTTTAAAATCATTTTTTGCATAGTTTGTTTTATTCTTCCGGTCAGTGACATCTGGAAATGTGTCGTTGACTTCCAACCTCCAGCATGTTTAAACTACATTGCCCATAATGCACTGACAAAGTTAACAGTTAACGTTAGCTCAGTAGTGCTTCGCCTGATGCAGCAGCGTCTCGCGTTCCCCTTGACACACGGAAGGTTAGTAGTCCGCTTTGGTCAATCTGTAAACAAGTTCAATTAAGTTTTATATTAGTTTTTAAACAAGCTTTTATTGTTTATTTTTTTAAAGTGACCTTTTAGCTTAAATATGTAGCCCATCTACAGGTTTTATTTAGTTTCATAAACCATCTCCAAAGATCTCTGGCCAATCCGAATGTAAACATTACAGGACAGAATGAGTCAGTTACCTTTATAGCTACGTCACGTCAATCAGCACAAGGCCTGACGTAAAGGCTGCATGAGGTTAGAGGTGAAAACTTCAGAGAGTAAGCCAGCAGAATTGGGGAAGATGTAGTTTTGCTGCTGTTTTTGGTTCTTGTTCGCATCTTTACAGCTGGAAACCGGTTTGGGGAGAGTTCAAGGGTTTCACCTTCATCAGTTGTCAAATGCTATGCACTTAAACTCGCCTTCATTTCTTCATATCTTTGTCCAAAGCACAAGAAGCGACCAGCTCCTCGTACAAAACGCCCAGTTAAAACACGATTCACAAACACTACCTTTACACACCGCAAAAACACGATTTTCTTGTTTTATGCTCATTTTGTGTTTTTTTGCCTTTTCTAGTACGAATATCTAAACAATCTTAAATCGAGATCATTTACTTAAGAAGCAGCTGTACTTGATAATTCCTTAAAAAAACTTAAATCCTTTGACCTTATCTCAATTTAAGAAGGTTTAGCTATTTGAAAATACTAGAAAAAATACAAAATGCATAATTTAGAGAATCATTTTTTGCAATGCAGCTGTGATCAAAATGTCTAAACTGATCTCAGATCAGTAAATCTCGAGCTACAACCCTTTATTTTCTAGCTGGAGCTTGTTACATTACTGCTAATGGCAGCTTTCACAGAAGTACCGTGGTTTTATTTTGTCTAGAACTTTTGTGCGATGTTCTCGTGAGTGGTAGGTAATGCAACTAACAAAATGTCACTGAAATGTGGTTTTAAAACGATAACAAAAAAAAACTGTATATGAAATGGTGTTGTGCCACAGTGAGAGTGAAGCCGGTGTGTAGTGCGTGTCGGTTTGTGTGAGTGTGTGTATGTGTGTTGTGGACAGTAGTGCTCACTGGTTTAATTAATCTGTGGTGTTTACTGTTCGTTCTTCAAGGCACAAGATTCGGCGTCTCTCCACCAAGCCGACTTTTATCCTTTGCAGCATGAAATGCTGATGAATTTAGTAATATACAATGATTGTCACATGATTAATCTAATATCATTATCAATTTACTTTCAAACTGAAAGAGTGAATCTCACGAATACCCGTAAAGAGCATGTCATATTTCACTACAGAATTCAAAGAAATAAGATTTGCTTAAATACAATTCTGCCAAATTAAGTAACGTTTAGGTTTTTGCTTGATTGGTATGATTTTATTACAGTAATGTGACCGATTTAAGCTAATTTCTAATACAAAGTCATTTTTACTTTAGTTTTTTGAGGTGATAAATGACCTGGATGTGAGATTCACACTAAATCTTTCTAATCGGAGTCATGTTTTCTGGAATGAAGGTATCTTAAAAGTATTAAGAACAACAAAGTATTAAAGTCACAATGGGTCAATTAGATTTTTATTTGTTCCTGCTTACGGAGATGTTTAGCAATAGTTTTGAAGTGTGATTGTTTTTTTCTTTTGTGTACATTAAATGCATCTCTCCTTTTTTGCCCGTATTCTTAAAAAAGAGTAAAAACATCATTTCTTTGAGTTGACGTTGGTTATCAGTGCCGCACTATTAAACAAATATCCACACATGAATAATTCATCTATAGCTGACAAGTTCTTAATATGTTTTTATATAGCTGTTTAAATTGCTTTTTTTATTTGATGAATATCTTTGCGATTTAAATCCTATAAGGCTCATAGAAAGATGCATACTGTGGCTGTCATGTGATGTCAGAAAGGCTTTTAATATTTAAGTCAGCGATTGTGTCTGGAGGGTTTTGCACAGTCCTGTTGAGGCTTTGATCATTCCTCATTGGATCTGAAAATCATAAATGATTAAGAGGGTCGGCATGTTCACCAAAGCTTAGAAACCTTCTAGAAAAGACCCCTAGATGTTGAGCATATAAAGAGAAAAACCCACGCTGAATATTATTTCAAACTAATCAAAATGTCTGTACTATGTGCTATTAAAATGTGCTGTCTGTGTTTTAAGCTTGCATGATGAGCAAATGCGCAAAAACTTGAGGCAACCTTCAAACAAGCGTTTTGAGTAAAAAAAAAACACAATAAATAAATGGCAACTATTTCGGAGTCCAGGTTTAAATTTGAGATGGATATGTATTGAATGGATTAAAGGAGGGGCAAAAAAAGAAAGAAAGAAAAGAGTGTCACTGCCAAAGAGTGTCAGCTGTTACATTTTGTTTCGTTTGTTTGTGGTTTTGTATGTATGGAAAATTATTTTCAGTATTTATGGAGCAGTCTGGAATGAGAAGTACCGGATTTTCCAATGGATTCATTTCAATACGAAAATAAATAGTTTTCAACAACTACTAATTTCCGTTCCGTCACTCGAACATGGACTGTCTCTTTATGCGTGTGCCGTGTGGAGTCTGGTCTTTGCCTGTCCTCGTACCTCTGTCTGTACCTGTGTTGATTTGTCACGTGAAAGTACAACAACATGAAGTGGATTGGAGCATTCTGATTTGTCGACTAATTATTCCAACGGCCAATCAGAGTGGCGCTCATCTGCTTCGATACGTTTTGTCAGTGTAATCTGTTGGAGAGATAAAATGCCTGAATTCCACAAGCTTCGGAATCAAACTGCAGAATCGGCCAAAGTTCGCCTGCTGTATAAAGTAAATCGTTGCGTAATATTTAGTCGTGGAAGATCAAGAACCGAGCTTGTGGATGAGAAAAGTATTTTTGCACATGCATTTGTTATCTTTTAGCAGTCTTCAGCTCTTTGCCTTTTTGCCTTTAGACAAAAACGCTTGTACATATCCAAAGTGCTTGTAATATGAACTCATGTTCCTTTATTGTGTGTTATTTTTTTATTTGACATGTTTTTGTAGTACTGCTTTTTCATAATTGAGTTGTCAATCAATAGATGTGGTATGGACAGTGGAAGTGTTACTTGTATTCTTTTTTTATTTAATAAACACCTGATTTGTAAAATCTCTTGTGAAGAGTGTGGATTTTTAGCACTACAAAATAAGTGGAACTGTTATTTGTGGAATTATTATTTGTCACTTGCATTGCTCTGCCTCCAAGATGAAGAAAAAAACCTACGTGGAAAAGCTACAGTAGATGCTGTAAAAATGCTGTAAAATGAGGATGCTTTCAAAAACAATGCCAAAAATAGATTAAATTTAGCTTTTGGTAAAACAGCTTCTGCTCCGAGGTACACTCGCCCATAGTTTTTCAGGTAGGTTTTGCACAGTCCTGTATTTCCATAATTACAGTTGATTTATCACAATACATTAAAACCATTGTTTTGTGTTACAAGTATTTTATTAGTTATGGAGTTTTCCAACTATAAATTCACTCATTAGCGCACACACTTTTCATTTACACTGAATTATTGCTTCCTTTCAGAAAATGGGCAATTTTCTCCATAATTTAGGAATACAATGCTGTATGATGCCATGTAAGCCATGCAAGTTTACTCATTGGTTTTAGAATATATCTAGTATACTGTAAAATTAGTTTCATGAAAATTCTGGAGGTGGAGATTTCTAAAGCAATATGTATTTTAATTAAAGTCAACAGGTGCAAATGGGTAAAGTGACATAAAACAAAACACTTAAATATATTTTGGATGTTTTCTTTGCAATAGAAAAAATAATATTTGATGAACCAAATAGCCCAAAATATACATATGTCTCTGTATATTCATCTTTCAGTTAATGAAACACCATAATAAAAAAATGTTTTATATTACAACTATTTTACAAGTTAAGGCATTTTCTACTAAATAGTAATTTGCATACATTTCAAGATATTGGAAACAATCAGGCTGAAAATTCCTGCATCATTTTGTTGAGATGTTAAAGTTAAAAGTTTTTACAGAAGGTATTTTTTTTTTTTTTGTATCAGTAACAGTACATTTTCTGTATATTTCAGAAATAAAGTGTTAAAGGCTATATCAGATCATGTGATTCTTATATAAACAAACCCCTCAGTAAAAACCTTTAGAATACAGTTACGAGTAAAACTGTACATTTTGTTTCATGTACATTCTGCTGAAATGGAGAGAAAACACTTTTACAAAGCGATATGTATTACAATTGAAATCTACTGACCCAAATGGATAAACTGTCATAAAACAAAACCAGATGTTTTCTTTCCAACAGTATGAAAGACAAATTATGAAACCAAATTACCCCAAAATATATGTTTCTGTATATTCATCTTCCCCACTTAGGCCTAATTAATCCTCAACAAAATAAGTGTTCTGTATTATAAGTATTTCAATTGAATGATGTAATTTAATGATGTTTTTTTTTTTTATTCTGAAGTATATTATTTAAATGAAAATGCACTTTGCATACATTTTTATAAATCTCTTTGTTAATTTTGTTGAGATATTAGAGGTGTTTTTACCGAAGGGATTTTAGATATATGTTTTTATCTTTGCATAATTCAGAAAACAGTACATTTAACCGATTTTTAGAAATAAAATGTTATATAAAGTCACGTGGAGGTCATATAAACAAACGCCTCGGTAAAAACCTTCAGAATATAGATAGGAGTAAAACTGTAAAATTTGGTGCATGTAAGTTCAGCTGAAGTGGAGATAAATCTCGTTTTGAAAAAGCAGTATATTGTAATTGGGATCTACAGACGCAAATTGATCAAATAAATGTGTATTCTCGGTGTTCTCTTTCCATTAGTATGAAAGAATACGTGTTTTATAAGCAAAGTAACCCGAAAAGTCCAAATAGCTTATATGTAGCCCAAAATAATAGCATAGCGCGTCCACGCCCGGCCGACGGGGGGGCGGGTGTAGTGATGTCAGCGCGCAGGGCTTTGGATTCTGGGAGCACAAACACACACATCAGCCATTTTCAGTCTGCTGTGGTCATCCTCCCTCGCTCCAACACAAAGATCCGCCAACTCTCACGCTGAACGGGACGAGAAGGATGGACGAGGCGGAAGCGGGTGATCGCGCACACGGGCGTTTGTTTTGCTGAGCGCGTCAAAGACAAAAGCGCATCAACTGACGCGCATCTTTACAGCCGGGAATTTATCTGATTCGCATCTGATATCGTTTTATTGGAGCGAGTCTGGGATTCTGGACGGGTCTGAACTCATAACATCACATTGTTCTCACGCTTGAGTTCAAGAGGAGCCCGGAACAAGAAGATTATTAAAGGTACTTGTCTTGCACGCGATGCAAAAATGATCTGCGCTTTTGTTTTTAACACGCAGTGCTCATACAATAGGATGCTTGCTTTACTTGCTGATTCAAGGGGACAGAGTTTAGCCAGGTCTGCTAAAAACAATAGCTCATATTAATATCCAAATAGCGCAAAACACTGTATTTATAAACAATTATGACAGTGTCTGAAAGCGCAAACCAGATGATGCATGCCTTATTTATGATGCATTGGTGATTTTTGTCTTCCTCATCCAGTCAGTGATGGTGCATTGACTATCACTGGGGTTATGAATCACATATGCATGATTCATTCTCATATATTATTATTATGTAGTAATAATATTGCATGATTGAAATAAGTGTTTGCATATGTTTTGAGTCGTTTGCTGAAGCTTCGGCGGGTTTGTTGTGTTTTATATTGAGAGCAGGGCCTGTTTTCGCTCAGCTGTGAGGATGTTGTGATCGTCTGGAGGAGTTCGCGCATGTTGTGTTGTCCTGTGGGTCACCTTGATGGGTTTTTCCAGGTTTCTCCTGATTATTCCACGCAGCTGTCAGTCGTTGTGTAATGTGCACCGATCGTATGAAGGGTTATGGGCATCAGAAGGCGGTCTGTGATCGGATCGGGTGTGTTTATAATCTGCACATCTCGTGGTTTGATGCGGGACTCTCGCTCTTTCTCTCCGCCGGTGCTGCATTGCAGTCAATATGCGTGATGAGAGAGGGATGGCGCCTCTGCTGGACGCAGGTGGAAATGCAGCTGACATCGGTCCAGTGATGGAGGTTGTGCCTGAAATGTCATGTTATCATATTAGATACTGCGGTAAGCGAGGTTTATACAGCAGTTGATCAGCTGTTTCTGTGGTGGTTGAGTGCTTCCTTCATTAATAATCGAGAGCTGATGTGGTTCCTGATGACTGCTGCTGATGAATCCTGTTCATCGTCACTTCAGATGTTTTTGGCCGGCGGAGCAGGACTCTTTGTCAGCACTTGTAGTCACAGTGTTGCCAGATTGACTGTTTTTGGGTGTGAGGTGCAGTAATGGATCATGATGAACTTCAGGGTCTAAACGGGTCATTAGGGCTAACGTCAGCTGTCATTTTAAAATCTTAGTTTAGAATTGTTGACGTACTATTATTGTTATTACCTTTTACTTTATTATTATTTTCTACATTTTAATTGACTGTTTATTTTTGTAATTTTTTTTGTTTAATGTTTTAGTTTTTTCTTTGTCAATTTATATAGTTTTAGTCATTATTATTATTATTATTATTTTTTATTAATTATCATTATTTAAATTTTTTTTTTTTTTATGTCCGTATTGTGTATTAATTTTAATTTAGTTTTGTTATTTTTGTTGTGTGCCATTTTTAAATGTCTATATTTTTTTATTTTATTTAAATTTTAGATATTTTTTAATACATCAGTTTGGACTAAATGACAGTAAGAAGGCAACTAGCCAAAATAAAAATAAAATTCTTTAAAAATAAAGTATTTTTATTAAAGCTTTTATTTTATTCCGTTTTACTTCATGTTTTTATTTTTTGGGTAACAACATTTTATGCTTTTAGTTTTAATTTTAGTTGAAGGTTTACCCTTTTTTTTATTAGTAGTAGTTTATTCTTTTTGCAAATAATTTGATGTTTTAATAGGTTTTCTTTTGTTGTTGACATTTTGGTAATACTTCTATGTGTTTTTTGTAAAAAACATTTGCATTAGTTATTGTTCTGTGTATTTTTTTACATTTCAGTTGTAGTGATTTTTAGTACATCAAGTTTCAGCTTAATGAATTTGCGATGTTGCATTGACTTGGCATCTTTTATTGTATTTTCCTGTTTTACCTGAGCTGATGTAAGGCATGAGTTTGTAATGTGACCCTGTTGTGCATCCTCAGCGAGCGGTGCGCCCCGCGGGTGATGTCCACCATGGTGTACCCACGAGAAGAGCCGCTGGAGCGTATGTCTCAAGACGACATTGTGCTCAACACCAAAGCGGTAATGCAGGGTTTGGAGACGCTGCGAGGGGAACACGCTCAGCTCCTCAACTCCATCCTGGACTGCGCTCAGCCACCCGTCGCTCAGGAGAAATCCAGTCTGCTCCACAAGAGCCTGGAGGACATCGAGCTGGGGCTGGGAGAGGCGCAGGTATCTCAACCACTCGCACACATCTCAAACCGGTTGTCTAGATTTCGTTCATTTGAAGCAGGTTAGTTCAGCTATCACTTTATTAAGTCATCAGACTTAAGTTGCATTTCTATGTAAAAACACAACACAGGTTAGAGCTTTTACACCAGAAAATGTAATGCATGGTTCAGAAACTTCTAGAAAAGGAATGGGGGAGTTCTAGAAAAAAGGACCTGAAATTGAATTTAATTAATTCATTATTATTATTATTATATTATACTATGCACATCTCATCAGTAAAACCGGTTCTGAGAAGCTGCGCCACTGAATCACCCGCAAAACTCAACGCATAGCTTCTCAGTGATCTACGGCTCTGTTTATAAGCTTTTGAACACAGGTGACGGAGATTTAACGCTAATCAAAGAACCGGCTTTACTGATGAGATGCGCATAATATATTGTTCGATATATATCGCCCAGCCCTAATTATTATTATTATTATGATTATTATTATTATTATTATTTAAATGGCAGTAGTCAGTAGCCAACATTCTGACCTGCCAAAAAACAACAAATAAATTAATTAATTATATAAAATAAAAATGTTAATAAAATGATTTAATTTTGTTTTTGTAAAAAGCAAACAGAAAATTAAAAATTAGAAAAATTGTGTAATATTATTACAATTTAAAATAACAGCTTTCTATAGGATTGTAGTATAAAATGTAATTTATTTCTGTGATCAAAGCTGAATTTTCAGCCTCATTATTCAAGTCTGCAGTGTCACATGACCTTGGGGAGTCATTCTGACATTCTGATTTGCTGCTCAAGAAGCATTTATTATTAACAATGTTGAAAACATAAAATATATTTGTGGAATCAAATACATTTTCATTTTTTCGATATTTTTCAAGTCAAGGGAGAACAAGATTTATTTGAAATAAATCATCTTTAATATAATAACTACTATTTTTACTGTCACTTTTGATCATGTTAATGCGAATAAAAGTATTAATTTCTAACTGATGCGTTTATACAAGCCAATCTCAGGCAGTTGTGTAAGTCAGAGGGTCCCAACACTGATCCCAGAGGGACTCCAATGCGGCACATTTTTTTGTATCTCTCCTTTCTCTGATACACCAGTTTGATGTCTCTCCTAATGATCTGACCTGAATCATATGTGTTTAAGGATACATGTAACAACGCGCAGTGTTAGGGTGCCTCCAGGACCAGGGTTAGGAAGCACCGGTGTAAGTTTGACCTTCTGTATGTGCCGGTCTGCCCTCAGGTGATAATCGCTCTGTCGGGTCACCTGAGCGCGGTGGAGTCAGAGAAGCAGAAGCTGCGAGCTCAGGTGCGTCGTCTCTGTCAGGAGAACCAGTGGCTGCGGGACGAGCTGGCCAGCACCCAGCACAAGCTGCAGAAGAGCGAGCAGAGCGTCGCACAGCTGGAGGAGGAGAAGAAACACCTGGAGTTCATGAACCAGATCCGCAAGCTGGATGAGGACACCTCGCCCTCCGAGGAGAAGGCCGGGGAGAAGGAGAAGGACAACCTGGACGACCTGTTTCCAAACGACGACGACCAGGGACCAGGTGAGAGACAAGTGTGCCTTACACAGAGTCCAGAGTCATGGTCAAGATTTTTTTTCTATAGTCGTATGTTTTAATATTTGTATGTTTTTTCTTGTTTGGTATCGTCCAGGCATCTATGGCTCATATAATCTAATGTGGTGAGAATATGAAGGAAAAACTTCTACATTTTATTCAAAGGCCCAAACTAAATATGCAATTTGATGCATATTTATATGACAGAATCTATGAAATTCTGGTCTAAAATGTTTTACTAAATTATTAGTAAAACTAATAATTAAACTTTATCATTTTAATAAGCAAGAAATGTTTCATGTGTTTCATTATATATATATATAAACAACAAGAGAAAGCCTCCAATAGATTATGTTTAGCAGGTCTGTCAGTGGAGTTTTGATCCTTTAAAGGCTTCTCATGTATCTGATATTTTCGGAGGTCAAGCTCCTCTCTTTGTGACACGTCTCTGCAGCTCAGCCCAGCGGTGAAGCGGCGGCACAGCAGGGAGGCTACGAGATCCCGGCCCGTCTGAGAACGCTTCATAACCTGGTGATCCAGTACGCCTCTCAGGGCCGCTACGAGGTGGCCGTGCCGCTCTGCAAACAGGCTCTGGAGGACCTGGAGAAAACCTCCGGACACGACCACCCAGACGTGGCCACCATGCTCAACATCCTCGCCCTGGTTTACAGGTCAGAGACCAGCCTGCTTCACTAAACACTCAACCTTTTAACAAAAAATGTAAATGTCATTTAGCCAATAACACAACCCAGTTTAATAGTCACCACTCCTATAAAAGCTTAGTATATAAAGGCAGTTTTTATGTCAACTTTTCAATGATACAGTATATTCACCTGTTGCAGCTGATCATGAAATAGACCGATGGTAGATGAGAGCGAATCGTTTTCACTCAATGATTTCAGCTGAATATGCATTACAAGTCGTGTACGGCTACTGCAACCTGATTTCCGCATCTTGTCCCAGGGATCAGAACAAGTATAAAGAGGCGGCCCACCTGCTGAACGACGCTCTGGCCATCAGAGAGAAGACTCTGGGGAAAGATCACCCCGCCGTGGCCGCGACCCTCAATAACCTGGCCGTGCTGTACGGCAAACGAGGGAAACACAAGGAGGCTGAGCCGCTCTGCAAAAGAGCGCTGGAGATCCGGGAGAAGGTGGAGAGCCCTCACCTGTCAAACAGATGATGATGCTGTAGTGTAGCTGGTGTTGACATATCAATATATATTATATGCGTTTACAATATAACCCTATCTATACCAGGTTCATTTGTAGCAATAGCCAACAATATGGGTCCAGATGATCCAATTTTCAATCATTAGGACTTTAAGGTCATGTTCCATGAAAATATTTTCTACATTTCTACATTCTACATTAATTAGACCCTTTACCACAAAACCAGTCATAAGGGTCAATTTTTAAGATAATGTTTGAGTGAGATCAGGAATCTGAGAGTGCTAACAATTGAAATATTGCTAAAATTACCCTTTAAAGGTGTCCGAATGTAGTTCTTAGCAATGCATATTAATAATCAGAAATTAAGTTGTGACTTATTTACTTACGGTAAGAAATGGACAAAATATCTTCATGCAACGTGATCATTCCTTAATATCTTAATAATTTTTGCCATAAAATAGAAAATAGATAATTTTGACTCCTACAGTGTATTGTTGTCTATTGCTACAAATAAACCGTGCTACTTAAGAAGAAGGTTTTGCGCTCCAGGGTCACACGTGCATTGCTAAGAACGTCATTTGGACAACTTTAAAGGCGATTTTATCGATATTTTTCAGATTCCAGATTTTCAAATAGTTGTATCTCAGACAAATGTGTGTGTGTTTTTTTTGTCCTGTCCTATCCTAACAAACCTCATACATCAGTGGAAAGCTTATTTTCATAAAAGCGTACCCTTATGACTGGTTTCGAGATCCGGGGTCACATGTGTGTATGTGTGTTTGCAGGTTCTGGGTAAATTCCACCCTGACGTGGCGAAGCAGCTCAATAATCTGGCCCTGTTGTGTCAGAATCAGGGCAAGTATGAGGAAGTGGAATATTATTACTGCAGGGCGCTCGAGATCTATGAAAACAAACTGGGCGCAGACGACCCTAATGTGGCCAAGACCAAAAACAACCTGGTGAGGCCAGATCCACTCAACAATGTTTTTAAACTCTTTACTTAATTGGCTGTTTCTGGTCAGAAATGGCCAGCCTTTAGTATCACCAAATCTAGTTTTCGATCACACCTGTCACAAAAATACATTTTGTGTGAGTAATTGTGGCAGTATTTATTCCAAATATTTGGTGCATACATTCAGAAATACAAAACCTGTGCTAACTGAAAGAAAGCAAGTCAAAAATCCTATATTTGAACTCAATATGCAACCAATATGTTGCAACCAGTCATTTTTGACCAGAAACACAAATTGTGGAAAGAAAGTACACAATGTTTTAGGTAGTTGTTCTATCCTGTGTGAGCAAACTCAACAGGTTCTACTACTAACAATAATAAAGGGGTGCTGAATTAAATGTAGTATTTTTATTATCATCATCATTTTATAATGTGAGCAAATGTTAGTCATAAAAAATGTATAAATGACAGAAAAATGACATTTTCTATTTTTATTTTATACTTTATTTCTGTTTAATGTATGTTTAGCATTATTTGTCTATATGTACTTATATTAATAATTAAGCAATATGACACAACCGTTCAATAAACAAGCAATAAACCTTATTTTTAAAATGTAAAATATACAAATAAAATATCTCATTATTTATCTTATTTTTCTTTTACCTTATATTTTTATAGCTGTTTTATTGATTTGATATCTGAAATCGTCATATTTTGATCCATTGTTTTTTAAATATGAAATATTATAATTTTTTTGTGATAATTCATGAAGAATATGGGTGGCCATTTAAGACCCTTATTTTAGCCCAATTTATTAAAGGGGCGTGTCTCTCTGAAGACTTAACTTAAACACCCACTGCTCTGAATTCTGATGAACGTTTGGATCTGAACTCGAGAGCTTTGTTCTGTCTGAAGCTGCTTGATTGTGTTTCCTCCACAGGCCACATGTTACCTGAAACAGGGCAAATTCAAAGATGCAGAGACGCTTTACAAGGAGATCCTGACCCGCGCACACGAGAAAGAGTTCGGATCCGTCAACAGTGTGTATTGAGCATTAGACTAATCATATATTCAGATATGCTTGCTCAGTTTGTGACTTTTTAATTGAACAATGTTGTGTTTGGCTAAGAATGGCCACGTTTTTAATTCATGTCCAGTTTTTGTCCGGATGATGTGGTGTGCTGTCTGGTTTTTGAGAGATTTTATCGAATCCGTCTTCTGTGACATCACAGCCTTTTAAGCCAATCAGACACTTACAGGATTGTGATCAAACATCCACCTGCTCTTTTTTTTTTTTAACCATTTTTTGTTATTCCTCAGATGATAACAAACCAATCTGGATGCATGCAGAGGAAAGAGAAGAAAGCAAGGTATTATAGGCTTTTAATTTTATATATATATAATTTTATTTATTTATTTATAATTATTTAAATAAAATAAATGTGCTTAAATATAAATATTTGTATGAATGCATTTACATGTAGAATTTGTTTTTATTAAGAAATTTGATCTTTTGGTTTGATACAGTAATGCATTATATTTTACAACATATTCAAATAGAAAATCATTTATTTTATATCATTCATTTAGTTTTTACTGTATTTTTGACAAAATAAATGCAAGCTTTGTGAGCAAAAAATACTATTTTCAATCAATAATGTGCATATTTTATGAATATGATGTTGTATGTTATTAATTTTATTTAAGCTTCATGACGTTGTTTTACTAAAAAAAAATATGACATGTATTTCTTCAATACAATTTTTTTTTGCCAGGGTTAATATTAAAAAAAATATTATTATAATGTTTAATACAAATATTTTTAATATTTAATTTATGTTAATCTGTTGTGTTCAGTATGAATTTTTTTCAGTGTATATTCAGTTTGTCTGGTGCTCATTTCCAGGGTAAGAGGAAGGACTCGGGTCCATACGGCGAATACGGCAGCTGGTACAAAGCCTGCAAAGTGGACAGGTGAGTGTGCCCCAGGGGATTATGGGTATCGAAGGACTCAGTGATGTGAAGGACTCAGTGATTTTCTGCGCGTTTCTCTCGAGCAGCCCTACTGTTAACACCACGCTGAAGAGTCTGGGTGCTCTGTACCGCCGGCAAGGCAAACTGGAGGCCGCCGAGACGCTGGAGGAGTGTGCCACGAAAAACCGCAAGCAGGTACGAGCCGCATTTTCCACCTGATGCTCGACCTACAAAAGTGAGCTTGACTTCCTGTGCAGATGACTCATACAGGAAGAGAGTATTGTTAAGAAAACCTCAATGGCTTCTCTATTCTACTTATTTTACCTTTCATTCTTTATCTGGATTGACTTACAACTAATATAAATACAAATAACAGAACAGAAATAACAGCGTGGAATTGGCTCTTGTGTCTGTCAGGGCATCGATGCCATTAATCAGAGTAAGGTGGTGGAGCTTCTGAAGGATGGAGGTTGTGCTGGAGGAGACAGACGTCAGAGTCGGGATGGAGTAAATGGCCCCGGAGGCCCCCGAGGAGACTGTGATGGAGACGAAGCCGAGTGGAGCGGGGTCAGTGGAGCTATTGTTTTGTGTTCTCTTCTGCTCACCAAGGCTCCATTCATTTCATTAAAAATATAATGCAAAAAAAATATAAGGAAATCTAGTTTCGGCTGATGTTGTGTGTTTAAATATACATCCTGAAGTTGTCTATTGTGGGCACAGGATGGTAACGGCGGCCTGCGCAGGAGCGGCTCGTTCGGGAAGCTTCGCGAAGCGCTGCGGCGCAGCAGTGAGATGCTGGTGAAGAAGCTGCAGGGCAGCGGCCCACAGGAGCCACGCAACCCCGGGTGAGAGTCCAGCACAACACCCTCGGGTCAAACCAACTCATTAGACATGATGATGTAACTGCTGATTTTGTTTGGTTCAAAAGGATGAAGAGGGCGAGCTCTTTAAACTTCCTCAACAAGAGCGCAGAAGAAACCTCGCAGGTGTGTATAATAATATACTGTGTCTTGAGCAGGAAATCAGTTCTGAAGGATCATGTGACACTGAAGACTGGAGTAATGATAACTGAAATTCAGTTTTGATCCCCGGAATAAATGAATTCATTATAAAAAATGTGCACATAAGAAATTCTTAATTGTAATATTTCACAATTTTGCTGCTTTTTTTTTTCTCCGTCTGCAAGGATCTTAAAGGAATAGTTCACCCAAAAATTACAATTCTGTCATCATTAACTCGCCCTCAAATAGGTCCAAACCTGTATGAATCGCTTTGTTTTGCCAAACACAAAGATATTTTGCTAAAAAAATAATTGTAACCAGGCTGTTTTGGGTCACCATTGGCTTTCATAATAGGAAAAAAATACTACTTCACACCGGACGCGAATTGCGCAAATAAATCGCTCTAGCTCCTGATTGGTTAACGTGGTGCAAATTTTCGCCAAAGTTCAGAATTTTCACCTTGCGCGATTCGCTCCGCAGGATGTCTATTCGCGTCTTTGCATTGACTTGACATGTAAATCACTCGCGCTTGACGCTTCATTCGCGTCCGGTGTGAACGCACCTTAAGTGGTGACAGAATTTTCACTTACTATTCCTTTAAGGCTTTTACGTTTTGCTTATTTTGAATCTTGTTTAAGGTCATTTTCCCCTTATTTTCCATGTAGTGTTTGACATTGTGTATTTCAACTGTATTATGTAGCATGAGAAGAATTTCATGTGATTGTGTGTCTTCAGGAATCTAACAGCGGCCTGTCAGAGTCCAGAGGACTGAGCGCTAGTAATGTGGACCTGACCAGACGCAGCTCTCTGATCAGTTAGAAACGACGTCTGGACGCGGAAAAGGAACCAAACGGAGAGGCTGTTTGCTACCTACTTGAATCGAAATTACCATTAAAAGATCCTTATTCCAAACGTTTTCCTAAGAAAAAAGATCTTAAAAGCGAAAACATGTTTTTTTTTTTTTTTAGTTTCGCACCGCTTGCAAATTCTGGGCTTCATCTCTCTGCTTCGCCATTAGCGAGATCAAACGCACGCTGTCACGCTAGACCACAGACATCCAGTGGTGAAATGACATCATAGCATGGCGTCAAAATCGCGTAGTTTAGCATACCACAATCAAGTTATCAACGCATATGTTTGCCATTTAGACAGCATAACGTTCATATATAGTAGATGCACAGACGCTGTGAATGCTAACAACTTCCACGAAACGACCTCACCAAGTTGAAACGGTGCGAAAAACTACTGCGAATGCACTTCCGAAAAACATGAGCGATAGTTGAAATTTGAGAGCACCGACTGGTACGACCTCACTTTTGCCTTCTGAGTTTGATGTACATAATGATTTAAATTATTTAAGGTCTTTTCGTTTTGCGAAACAAGTATTTAGTTTACACTGTAGCTGGATGTCTGTCCTGGAGCGACTGGAAATCGTGTGAAACGGTACAATGAAGGATTTCTGCTTTACGATTTAAAGCTGATTTGAGCTAGAGCTCTTATTTATTAGCCAATATAGATTCAGAACGCTCAGTCATTTTATCTCAATGCAAGTCAAACGTCAGCTCGGTCTGGCAAAAAATCGGTGGAAAAGGCAAAACCTATATAACTGGAATTTTCCATCACTTTAAAATGTGACGTGTTTTTCATTTTATATGATTTTTTTCCAGCCACTAGAATATAAAGATGTGGCTAAAACAGACGAATCCTATTGTTTTTTTGTTTTATCTCTTCATGTTTGTGAATTGCATATCCTAACAGGAACAACAAATGTCTTGGTGTACTTGTATGTAAACGTTTGCACCTCTATGTGACTCCATTTCCCTTTTTTTGCATTGATTAAGGATGTGTGTGTTTGAGTTTGGGGTTTATTTGAATGATTTTTCTTGTGTTCATCAGAGGCGAGTGTTCGCTGAATGTGCAGACGACACTAGCTTTGGGAACCAGCCATACAAATGGGCGAATCTCATAAATAGATCAGTCATATTTCACCTCAAACCATTTGCAGTCATTTTTTTTTATTTTTTTTTAAGTTGTTTGTAGTGTCACATTACTTCCATTAGTTAAGCACATTTTTCCTCCGATTTCTAATCACAAAAACAAAAAAATAGTATGTATGTGTGTATTTACGCAACTCTCTCTATAGCTATACATTAAAAACCCAAATTAAAATGAATGACACTGTGCAGTAATTTGCATTATTACACTGTTAAGAATTTAGGGGGTTAAATGTGCTTAATTGTTAATAATGCCACAATGCTAAATGTCTTTATTATGCACAATTTTCCATAAATTACTCTTAATTCTATATAATTCTCTGACTTTGTAATTTCTTACTGTTGGTTTTGCGGTGAAATATGACACAAGAGATTTTCTCAAACAGAATGTATTGCAAAAAGTTACCAATGTGTTCATGCTAATGATAACGAGCTGAATAAAATAAGGGTTCTAGAAAGTGCTCGAGTGAAGAGAGAGAAGGTTTTTGGAGAAGTTGAAACACGGTGTCGGAGCGATAGATATGAATGTCACTATTGATTGTAAAATACAGAATTTTTGACCACACACACACAAACAAACACACACACACTTGTGTATCCGCCTCATGCTAGCACTGACAGGTGTGTAGTTTGTAATAATGCTGTGTGACCCACCTTTGCCTGTGTTGTTTGTCATGTTTTCTGATGATTTGTGATGCCTTCCTCTCGCCACACGACCGTTATTAATGTGCGTCTCAGCGGGTGGACTGTGCTGCCCTTCTGCACTGATCTCAGAACAGCGCCCCCTGTCCTGCTCAGAAAGCGTAGCGTCGTTAGAAGCAGCCCGGCGTCCCCAGATCAGCTGTGAAGGGACACGTCTAGCAGCTCTGCAGAATGTAGTCCTTCCTCAGAGAGGATGTTTCACTTGTGAACGGGGCCAACTTCCTGTATGTTTTAATAAAAGGTTCGGAATAAACTCTGCTTTTCAAACCAAATTAATGTTTGTCATTATTATATGAGCTACAAATATGTAAGTATATGTCTGGCTATCTATCATCTCTATCTATCGATCCATATGTTTTTATCTATCTATGTCTGTCTATCTATCTATCTATCCATCAGGGGCAGTGTGGCAATCGGGACAGCTGGGACTTTTCCCCGGTGGGCCGGCCGATGTATTTACACAGCAGCGCACAAATTAAGCAGCCGCGATTCGAACGGCCCGAGCTTATCAGAATTATTGACATTATTCAATTCTCCGCGAATGGTGACCACATACTACCACAAATTTCTCCCTTAGATTGTCCAACAACTATTTATATCAGTTGATCACGCTCTGTTTCTTTGTCATGGTTAGCTTATCCTGCAGAACATTCATGGTCACAAATAAAAAAAACAAAACAAATTGATTTGTTTGTTCTTGAATTCCCCTTAGGGATCAATACAGTATCTATAATCTATCTATCTATATAACTAATGTAGAATAGAGCAAAGCATCTTGGGAATGAGGAATGCGTTTATCCAATGAACCGATTGCAGGTCAAGTCTTA
>JAUMHQ010000059.1:1169189-1181310 GCA_032361165.1 Enteromius paludinosus
ATAATTTATTTATTTTGCCTGCTCTCTGTGGTTCGGTATTGCGTTTCTTACAGTATGACTTTTCACATAATGTCAACATTTTGTTGTGCTTTTCTGTAATTTGTATAATACTTACTCTTTGTTTGTGTGTGTAAGGCCCCGGAGTGCAGTGTTGTTGGTCTCGGCGAGAAGCTGCTGTTATTCAGACATGAGCCGAACACAGAGCAGATCTTACAGAGACTCACTGAAAAACATGACATACGCAACGGAGACCTGGTGGAGGTGGTGCTCGCGGGTCAGTTACCGCACACACACACACACACACACACACACACACTCTTATCACTGCAGGTGATGTTAACAGCTGTCAATCACCTTGGTGACTCTAGGAACAGCTTCAGTGACGGAGACGAAGTACCGTCCTCATTCTCTGGTCGTCCATTCGTATCGAACACCTACGTTTTGTCACTACTGCGGTGAGATGTTATGGGGACTCGTCCGGCAGGGCCTAAAATGTGAAGGTACGACTATTTTATTCTATTTTTTATAAATATTTATTGATATTTATAAGAATTGTATTTGCTCAGTTTCTATGGCATTGTGTTACACTTGAATATGAAACTGCAACTGCACTGAACACTTAATGCAACAGTATTTAATCTTAAATGGAAAATGTATAAATACACATGCATGTATATTTCAGAAAAAGGGTCATGTTGATAAATTATATTTTTATATAATATAAATTAATATGTATATAAAAATAAACATTTAAATGCATTTAAATATTTACTGAGATATACTGCATGTGTGTGTGTGTGTATGTAATATGAAAATAATTTAAAAATATATTTTTTATGTGATTAATCACGATTAATCATTTGACAGCGAAACTTAAAATATACAGTAAAAGTCTTACTCAGAATATGTATATTTCATGGCAAAATTTCATGATTTGTTTGTAATCTAAAGTTTACATTTTACATATATATATATATATATATTATTTTTATTAATTTTTGGTAGTCTGTTTCTTTTGTTGAAGTGTTTGAGAGTTCGTGTTTCTCTCTGCAGGCTGCGGTCTGGATTTCCACAAGCGCTGTGCGTTTAAGTTGCCCAACGACTGCTCTCGCGTGTATCGCCGCTGCGGCCCGAGTCTGTCTCTGTTCCCTCCGGGTCGGCCCCGGACCCCGACGCTCTCCAGTCACACCGGCGGGAGTCTGGAGGAGGTGACCATCCCAAACAAACACTATAGACTACCCAAGATGTGTGGCTCATAAGGGTTGAATGGGGAAAAATGCAACAATCAATACGACCACTCTATCGAACGAAGCCCCGCCCTCTTAGTACAAAGAGCCAATCCGTCATCAGTAAAACCAGCATGTCACTGCAGCTCCCAGTTACTATAGAAACACCCATGCTACATCCCAATTCACCTGCTTATACTGTGCCCTCAAAAAAGTATGCGGTCTTTATGTGAAGACAAAGTACGGCGCTACTACTAGTCCTCTAGTACTTTTTAATGGATGTTGCTTAGTTACATGCATCCTGTAACTGTATAAACTGACCTTTCAATCATTATCACAGTTAACATAATCCACATTTCATTAAAATTTAATTGGGAGAGAAATAAGAGGCATGTTGATCTGTCGGTCACGGGGCTATCATGCTGAGAACTCTCTTCATATGTTTGCATAAAGATGCGTTTAAAAACGAATGACCAAACGTATCATTATAAAAGTATGCAAAGTTGCTGCAGATGAAATATAGCACACATAACATTAAATATAGATTTTTATTTTTATCCCTCAAACCACTTCCTCTATCTGTCCATTGGTCTATCTGCCATTTTTGTAGTTTTTAAACACTTTGTACTGTATGTATTTTTGTAGTTCTAACTAATTTAGTGTGCATTTCGAATTTAATTTCCAGTAGCAGACCATCCAGGGAGTCTTTAGCACACTCGTTTTAATACACAGTACTAGGATTTAGGACATAGTAAATCATAGCAGACATCTGTTTTCGAATACTTTTTAGGACGGAGAGTATGCAAATTGGGACGCAGCATCAACGCTCAAGCCTGAGAAATAAGCTTTTTATTAAACTGCTTGAGCAAAATAAACAACATTTATGATACAGTGATTTCTAATATTGGGGATTTCAGATATGAAACATAAGCTTAGTGAACTTTTAAACAAGCTAAAAAAAAAAACTTAATATGAAAGCATTTTTTGCTCTGAATGTGTTGCCGTCTCCCTCAGATCAGCATGTCGAAGCCGTCTCGCTCGCGGCCGCCGTCCTGGGCCGATGTGCCGGTGTCCGTGGGGCTGTCGGAGGGGAAGGAAGCCCGCCCTCGAGTCCCTCACACCTTCCACATCCACAGCTACACCAAGCCCACCGTCTGCATGCACTGCTTCCGGCTGCTCAAGGGCCTCTTCAGACAGGGCATGCAGTGCTCCGGTAAACAAATCAAAACACCTTCAGCGTCCAGGTTGATATGAAATGATAGTTCTGTCAATAATTACTCAGCCTCATGTTGTTACAAAACACAAAATGTGTTCAAAACACAAAAATAAGATATACATGAAAATAGATATACATGCTTAGTGCATATCACTACCTAACTGACGGTTGTACATCATTGTTTTATTTTATTCTTTTAATCACTGAGAATTTTCATCGTTTGATGCATGATATAATATGATATGATATATCTTATTATTGATGCAATAAGAAATATCACACATCTACTTTTATTTTAGAAATATTCAAGAAAATGCAGATCATGACAATAAAATATAATAAGTATATTTAAGTGAGATAAAAATTACCCTGTTATAATAGTGTTTATATATATAGTGATATATACAATATAACAAAACTAATAAAATGTAGCACTTCACAATTTTTTGGACCTGAAAGCTGAGCAAAGAGGTCATTATTATTGTTTTCTTTGCTCACAGAAAGTATTCTCGCAGCTTCGTAAAATTATGGTTGGACCCTTGATGTACAGTACATGGACTGTTTTTACTATGTTTCTGGATCTGGGATGATTTCAGTTGTCTATGAGAGCTCTCTGATATCATCAAACATATGTGAAAGGGGTCGTACGGTGGTACATGCACTTTTACGAGCTGTACACTGACTGAAATGTGTGTTGGGAGTGTGTGTACACAACCACCCTACAATAACAAACATACACCAGTATTTTTATTAAATAATTCTCAAATGCGTGTGGGTGTGACGTCACACAGACAGAGGCCACTCCCACAATAGTTGATTGGCAGCAGGGTGTCACACAGACTGAACTGGTGTCTTACCTCAGACCCGCCCTGAGTGAGTCTTCATCAGACCCTGAGAGTGCCTCTGAAAAGAGGGGCGGAGTCAGCGGAGCTCGTGGAGATTTAAAGGGGAAGTACACAGAACAGAGTGATTTCTAAAGAGCTGTTTCTGACAGGGGAAAATTAGCGTTTTTTACACTATCTTTGAGTATTTTAAAAACAAACTATATTACCATCTTTCCATTAAGACCCTAAAGAATCATATTAGCTTGTGGAAAACTGGCTTTGTATGACTCCTTTAATTTGTGTTCTGATAATGAATAAAGGTCTTATGGGTTTGGAAAGACATGAGGGTGAGAAATTAATGAATTCATTTTCATTTTGGGTTGAACTAACCCTTTATTAAAGGTGTAGTGTACAACTTCTGAGAAACACTGTTGATATAATTATTAAAACAAAAAAAAGGCCCCTGTCTTGAGAGCTCCGCCCCAAACTCCTGACCCAGCTGTGCGGCAGGCACCTCCCCCGTTACAAGTGGACACGCCCCTCGCTGGTGATTGGCTGGGAGTGTGTTTTGGTGCACTTTTAACAGCGTTTCTCAAAAACTGATAACTTCTCCTTTAAGTCTTCTAAACCGTGGTACAGCAATAACTCCCTGCTCTCTCTCTGTTTCTCTCCAGACTGTAAGTACAATTGTCATCGCAGGTGTATGACTCTGGTTCCTCCTGAGTGTAATGGGGAGAAAGCAAACGGAGAAGGTCAGTTTGATCATTTATGCATGTTCCTAGGTCACATTTCACCTAAAAAACGAGAAAAATCTATTCAGCTCTAAATCACAGCAATCAATTATATTTCACAGTACATTCAAACAGAAAACAGCTCTTTTTAAACTGAAGTAATATTTCACAAATAATCACAATTCTGATCAAATACATCCAGCCTTGAGCAGAATATAGAAGTTCAGAATAAATGCGTGAATATATATAAAAAATATAAATATATTTAAAAAGAGGTAAAAGGTCCAGGGTTATGTTGTGTACTTCTACATGATAGTTATGGTAAAACATTTAAATGTAGTTATTTAGTAGATGCTTTTATCCAAAGTGAGGACATTGAAAGCAAAATCAACAAAGTGTTAAATATAAAACAGATATGATTTTACATCATATAATGTTGTTATTTTAAAGAGACAGTTGTCATAAAGTGAGTGCACTGTATTTTCAGAGGCGGATGAGAACATGAAAGTGGTCACGTTCAACGATCTGTATGAAGAGCTGAGATACAAAGACCTGCCGACCGTAGACATAACCCCTCTGCAGCCGTCCGTCGCGTAAGAAACCACATCACACCTGATCCTGATCACTGACTGAGCTCAGGCGCTAACCTCTGTGTGTGTGTGTGTGTGTGTGTGTGTGTGACAGGCCGTGCTTCAGCAGTAATATTCCCCTGATGCGAGTGGTGCAATCAGTCAAACACAGCAAGAGAAGAAACAGTGGAGTGCTGAAGAAAGGCTGGTTGATCCATCATACCAACACTGACACGCTGGTGAGACACTCTTACTCATGTCTAGAATTATTATTAGATATTTTTAAGTGCTTTCAAACGATTAATAGCGATTAAACAAATCCAAAATGCACATTTTTGTTTACATTATACTGTGTATATTTATTACAATTATGAATACAAACAGTATATTTGATCATTTACAAGTTTATGCTTTTATATATTTATATTCTTATATTTTATATTATATAGTAATTTATTTTATATATTAACATAACATATTTTTCTCAAATATATAAATGCATGTGTTTGTATTTAAATGTACATTATAAATATACACAGTACACATATATTCTGCAAACAAAAACCTATTTTGGATGCAATCAGCTTTGACAGCACTGATCACTTTATTTTCATATTTTATATATATATTAGAATTTTTGAGGGTTGCTTTAACAATAGTTGTAATGTATTAGTGTCAATAAGATATTATTAGTTTTTATTAATGCTTTTGATTTGTTGTATTTTTATTTTGTTTTAATTTTCATCTTTATTTTTATTTATTATTATTATTATTTTGTATGTGTATATTTGTACTTGATTTATTTTTATTTTGACTGTTTTTTTTAATTGATTTATTTATTATTTATACTTGCTGAGGTTTTATTTATTCGGTCAAAAACATTATATTATATTAAATATTCTCATATTATTAGAATTTAAATCAACCATTTACTTTATCAATTTATTGTATAATGCAATTTATTCCGGTGATGAAAAGCTGCATTTTCAGCACCATTATTTCAGTCTATGCTATCACACAATCCTTCAGAATTGTCTGTTACATTTTTTTCAGGATTCTTTGAATTAAAATTAATCATCTGTTTAAATCTAAAATATATCGTTACATTAAAATCTTCCGTATTATTCATTAATAATTTTTTTAAATTGGAGTTTTTTTGTTTTCTTTGCAGAGAAAACGTCACTACTGGGTATTAGATGGGAAAACTATCACCCTGTACCCAAATGAAATCAGCACTAAGTACTATAAGGTTTGCAAGTCTTCCCAATGCACTTCTTAATGCAATATAGGGCAACGTTTGACAGCTGGTTCATCTCGGCGCTTTCCTGAAGTTATCAACATAGTTGCATGTGCTTGATTTCAGGAGGTTTCTCTGTCAGAGGTGCTGCAGGTTCGAGGTCCGGCTCAGCTCTCTGTCCCGGTGCTGGAGGGCAACAGCACACACTCGTTCGAGCTGATGACGAGCTCTCTGGTGTATTGTGTGTTTGCGGATGAGGACGCCCCGTCGTGGGAGTCTGCTCTCAGTCAGGCCCTCAGACCGGTTCAGGGCACCGCGTGCCACGACGCCAACAACACCGGTTAGACCCATCACTCTCTAGTCTCTGATTCCACACAATATCAATATATACTCTTAATTCAACCAAAAATGAAAATGGGCATTATGGAGGAAATGAATGTAGATTTGGAGAAATGTAGCAGTGAATGCATGCCGTCAGTCCAAAGAGCAGATAAAAACATCACACCAGTCCATCAGTTAACCCTCAAAGTTCTTGAATGCTTAATAACGTTTGATCCACTAATCCTAACGGCGCATTTTGTTCCTCTGAGCCAAACAGGAACAATTATAGATGCTTAGTCCCACCCCTGTGCTGAGATTGGTTCAAACTGTCCCATATTCAACCAACAAACACTTTAAACCACCGAAAAGCGCCTATAATGACAAAAAAACAGTTTCTGTTTGAGTACATAGTAAAAAAACACCCAATTGTTGCTTGACTTTTTCTTAAAATTCTGGAAATGTATTCATTCTAATAGAAACAGAAGGAAAATTAAGAATTGAAATATAATGATATATGCTTCTTGATATTGACTGCTGGAATATGTTTGAAAAATGCTCAGTGTCAGTGCTCTAGGTCTTTAAGGGTTAATGCCTTGTGTCTTGGGTTATTAGAAACAAACCCATCATCAAGACGTTACTTATATCCATAATATTGCTTTTTCCAATGAAAAATTCATCTTTTGCCTGAGATCTGCTGAGATCAAGCACCAAAACAGCTCTACACAAATATATTTAGTTGGATTTTGACGTGAGAGGACAACAGCAGATGGGTTTCTTCGCCTCGGAGTTCAAAATTAAAACCTCTTAATGGATTTGTTTCTTATAAATCACTTCTCAAGACATTAACTGCTGGACTGGAGTGGACTGGACTCTCATTCAATGCAGAGCATCTATTACTGAGTGATATATTGCTTCAGTTCTCCAAATATGTTCTGTTGAAGAAACAAACTCATCATCTGTGATCCTAGTGTTGTCTACGATGCCTAATGGCGTCTATTCTCTTCTCAGGTGATGAAGAGAACGGCGAAGAGACCCAGGTGAGACTCCATTATTTATCATAAAGACATCTCTAGATTAACCAGTGTGTTTGACAGAGGGAACGAAGCTTCTGGATGTGTGTGTCGCAGGACATCAGTGAGCTCTATCAGATCTTCTCAGATGAAGTGTTGGGTTCGGGTCAGTTCGGGGTGGTCTACAGAGGCGCTCACAGACACTCGGGCCGCCCGGTCGCAGTTAAAGTCATCAATAAAACAAGGTTTCCCGTCAAACAGGAGGAACAGACCAAAAATGAGGTCTCCATATTGCAGGTATGAGTTTAAGATGCTATTTCCCCCTATTTGGTTGTTTTTGTTGCCCTTATATGTTGTTTGTGTGTGTTTCAGAGACTGTCTCACCCGGGAATCATTGTTTTAGAAGGGATGTTTAAGACAATGGAATATACTTTCGTTGTGATGGAGAAGCTCCACAGCGACATGTTAGAGATGATTTTATCTCACGAGAATGGACGTCTGACTGAACGCACCACTCGCTTTCTAGTGACTCAGGTACAGAAGCTTGTCTGCTCTCAAAACACAGTGTCAGTCCCATTTTTAGGAGGAACCTGCTCATAAAGCTCTTAATAGGCTCTTTAATAACGATGCCAGAAGGCCTTCTTCAGATCACCTTAAACAGAGCATTATCTCATTGATATTTAAGTTTTATTTTTTAATAACCTGCAATGATATCTTCACTTTTAAGAGCGTAAATCAAGCTGTGGTCTTTGCTGACCTGTGGGTGTGTGGTTGTTGTTGAAGGTTTTGGAGGCTCTGAGGTACCTGCACATGAGGGACGTAGCACACTGTGACCTAAAACCAGAAAATGTGCTGCTAGCGTCACCTGAACCCTTTCCTCAGGTCTGACACTCTCACGTGTTTCCAGCGTTTTCCACACTTGAACTCAAGTCTATAATTGCGTGTGTGTAAAATGGAGATATTTTATCTTGATGAACAGTCGAACACGATGCTAGAGTCATGAATGTGTCTGTGTTTCAGGTCAAACTGTGTGACTTTGGGTTCGCTCGTATCATCGGACAGAAGTCGTTCCGGCGCACTCTCGTCGGGACGCCTGCGTATCTGGCCCCGGAGGTCATCTGTAGTAAGGGCTACAACCGCTCTCTGGACATGTGGTCTGTGGGTGTGATATTATACGTCAGTCTGAGTGGGACGTTCCCTTTTAACGAGGATGAGGACATCAATCAGCAGATCACCAACGCTTCCTTCATGTATCCACGCCAGCCGTGGTCCCTCATATCACTAGAGGGTAAGAGATTGTATATATATATATATATATATGTGACTCTGGAGCACAAAAGCAGTCATAAGGGTATATTTGTAGCAATAGCCAACAATACATTGTATGGGTCAAAAATGATAGATTTTTCTTTTATGCCAAAAATCATTAGGATATTAAGATCATGTTCCATGACGATATTTTATACATTTCCTTTTAAACATTGTAAAACATTAAACATAGCTAAATGCAAATTTTTAATACTATATTAATTCAAATATTTGTTCCCAATATTTTAATATTGAAATAAATGGTGCATACTTTAGAGAATATTGTATATTACCATAAAATCCCCTCAAAATTTGAAATATTAAAGACAAAATATAGTATATGAATGGAAGTTAGACGTCTTGTCTTTCTGTTTTGTATAAAAGGTAATTGCTGCCTGGTAATTGATTTTTTTCTGTAGTTGCACGACGCATTGGAGAAAATGTGTGAGTCTGAAAGCTGCGATTGTTTTGTTGTTGTTGTGGTTTAAATTCCATGCCAGAAATGGACAAAGCTTCCATAGTTTTGTTTCCTAAGTGATGAATACCAGACGGTCGGCTAACTTTCTTTCTGTTGACTCATTTCTCTGTCTCTCAGCGGTGAATCTGATCAATAACCTGCTGCAGGTGGTGGTGAGACGCAGGTTCAGTGTTGGCAAAGCAATGGGTCATCCTTGGTTTCAGGTCTGGTGAATTATTCCTAAATCAACCCACAACATGTATGACATGCCAAAGCAGATTTCAGGGCACTGGCTGTATGTAGAGAGTGACTGATGTGTGTGTGTCCCGCTGCAGAACTTCCAGATGTGGTGTGACCTGCGTGAGTTTGAGCAGCGGATGGGGTATCGCTATCTCACACACGAGGCGGATGACGAGCGCTGGAGGTCCCACGCTCTGGAGAAAGGCCTCAGTTTACCACAACATTTAGCAGCAGCAGCAGCAGATGAAGAGCAGAAACAACAGCCGTCGGCCACTTAGATTTTACACAAATATGACTGTGAATATTGTACTATAACAGCGATTTTGTAAATCTGCTTTGTTGTATATCTAATTATTTTGGTGGGCTTTAATATTTGTGGTATTTTCAAATAAAATAAGAAAAAAGACTAATCTTGAGTTTTTTCAGGAACTGGAAATGCCTTGTTACATGAATAAAACAAATTGATATAGCTTTAAATTATATTCTATTATATTATATTTAGCAGTTTACAGTAGCAACAAAACCAACAAGTGCTATGACAAGTCTCAGTTAGCTTAATGCAATACACGTTGGTAGGTTTATTATTAGTACTATTATTAAGTTTATATATATATATATATATGTGTGTGTGTGTGTGTGTGTGTGTGTTAAATATTTGTTGATATTATATTTTATTAGATTTAATGTTTAAATCAAACCGTTATGTTAAATTAACACACTTTTGGTCGTTTTTCCGGGACTTTTATTTTATAATGTATTAGAGCGCGGAACTTCCGCCTGCGTCACTGTCAGCGTGCGACGCAGAGATGGACACAAACACTACAGCGAAGGTGTGAATATGACTTTATAATGATTGTTTTGAAAGTACTGCAATTAATACCAAATAACAATTTAAAATAATAAGCTTTAATTACGTTTTTTTTTTTTTGTTCAATTAAATTGATTTGTTTTAGAAGAAGTCAGTAAGTTAACGTTAGGTCAACTTGTAACGTCATTCATAACGTAGTCATTAATGTTCCGATTATATCCTAACGACCAATATAATTTCCATAACCTGTAATCATTAATGACGCGCACAGTTATTTACCTCTTCATTTTAATATGCGACATAAGCCTTGCACTCTATATTTATTTCGACAAATGGAAACTGTTGCAGATTGAGAGTCTGAGAGGACATCATTACAGCTTTTAATGTCTGGCATGACATTATTATCATGCATGCAATTTATTATGAGCTGAATAACACATTTAAGGGTCAAAGATGAACAATGCACATTCTCTTCTACACTGATATTGAGCTGTGTGTTTGCGCAGCTGGAGTTTGCGGTGCAGATGTCATGCAGCAGCTGTGTTGATGCAGTAAAGAGTGTCCTGGAGAAAGAACCGGGTGAGTAAAGCTCTCCTGTTTCACATCTGCAGCACTGACTCCAAAAATACTGGCTGCATGTTTTAGAAATAGCGAGTGAAATTGTGAGATATAAACTCATTGCAGGAAGTAGCTCCGAACCATGTAATCTTTGCTTATTATTAATCTTTTTGTGTGTGTGTGTAGGAGTGGAGGCGGTGCGTGTAGACCTGGCTAAGGAGCAGGTTTTGGTGGAGACGGCGCTCAGCTCTCTTCAGGTCCAGGATCTGATCGAGAGCACTGGCAGACGGGCCGTGCTGAAGGGGATGGGCGGCTCAGAGACGGGTGAGACTCGAGAGCTGTGAGTGTGAGCACTGTGATTGGGCCTGATTCTCATGAGTGTGTGTGTGTGTGCTCGTCAGACCTGGGCGCTGCCGTGGCGATGGTCAGCGGGGCGGGGCTAGTGCAGGGCGTGGTCAGGTTCCTGCAGCTGTCACCGGAGCGCTGTTTGATTGACGGGACGATTGACGGCCTGATGCCTGGAGCTCACGGCCTGCATGTGCACGAGCTGGGCGATCTGACCCAGGACTGCAGGAGGTACCCTTGACCTTAGCACCCATTACAGAGCATGACGGCAGCGTGCATCAGTCTGTGTTTCTTATAATGGGTTTAAAAGCGTGAAATCTGGGATCTTCCCAGGTAGGGCTGGGTTTGTCTAAATGATCATGCATTTGTGTTCTGTCTCTCAGCTGTGGAGATCATTTCAATCCATTCAGGAAACAGCATGGAGCTCCTCAGGACTCAGAGAGGGTACATTCATTTTTTACATGTAACTTATATTCATAAACCAATAAATAAATAAAAACCATAAATTAAAAAAAAAAAAAAAATTATTATATATATATAAAATAAATAACGCACATTGTGACCTTGTGTCGTTTGCTGGGGTTGTGTATTTGGAACTTGTTTTCAAATATATTTTCGAGACCAACGTACTGTACAAAACCACTGCCGGAGGGAATTTTTTTTATTTTATTTTTAGCAGTTGCTAAAAGGACAACTGGTCCAGCGGTATTCCATATACAGTGCTTAAGTGGTATTTTACAGTATAATGTCCAAAAACTATGGAGGCTAATATATGCATAGAATTTTTTTATTTAATTTATTTTAAAATTGTATTATCTTTTTAATAATATTACTGTTTAGTTGCCTGTTTACTTATTACATTATTTTATATATATATATATATATATAAATACAGCATATTATGTAACATTATATACAGTTAAGTGATAATAGAATTACTTCACACACACACACATATATATATATATTAATATAGCTGTTATTCAATGTATTAATGTTTATTTATTTGCTTAATTATTTTTTTAATTATTTTATTTTTTAAGCAATTTACTCTGGTTGAACGAGCATTCAAATTATTTCAGATCGTGTACATTTAATTAATATCTTTAAATGTATTTATGTATATAATATATTCATGAATAAGGAATACATTCTTTATTGATGTTTATTATATTTATATCACATTTATTTAGCTTTATTACACGGCTCTCTGGAATGCTTGATTCTGATTGGTCAGTTGAGACATTTGCAGGTTCATTATTTTCGAATAA
>JAUMHQ010000059.1:1183744-1201385 GCA_032361165.1 Enteromius paludinosus
TATGACAATAAAATGTTTCAAATTCATGTCCAGTTTTTTTCCTTATGTGGCAAGTAGCTGCGTAATAAGCGGGGTAATGTGCAGGCAGCTCGTAGTTATTGCAAAATAAGCCCCTTCAGCATGGTGGTCCTGATCACACTGTCTGGGTTTATTTCTGCGATAACTACCGGCTGCCTGCACATTATTCCTTACTTAACTTGTTAGGGTAAGGTTTAGGGGTTAAATGGATTGTATTTTGACACAGATTGACGTTGAATGTGAAATGAGGTGTTGTGGCTGAAGATGATGATGATGATGATGGAGGTGGTCTGGAGTAATTCTGTGTGTCTGTCTGGTCTCTAGCATGTAGGAGATCTGGGGAATATTACGGCTGGTCCTGATGGCAGAGCTTCGTTCCGGTTAGAAGACTCTCAGATCAAGGTAATGAAGCCGTGTCCGTCATTAGGACTGTCTCATTACTGATTACTGTGTCTATAAACCCTCCGGTACAGTGTTTGGATGTAAAGCCTCTGTTATTAAGTTAATTACACTTTGACTAACCTCTCCGTCACTACATTCAGTGTCACGCCTCTCTTTTGAACTCTTCTAACATTCTGCACAGATCTGAGCAGGGTTATTATCCTGCAAGCCAAAAAACAGTCATTGCAACTTTGTATCTCACTTACTGACGCAAACGTGCAGTTCTAAGATAATGTCAGAACTGTGAGCTGACTGATCTTCATTAAAATGGACTTTATATCTCACATACCATACAAAAACATTGCTTTTCCTACTTAAAATAAAGTCTTAAAATGAATAGAACATAAGAAAATCTAGTTGAACTTAAAGAACTAATACTGAGAAATTAATAAAAACTGAATGACTATTAAAAAAAGAATAAATACAAATAAAAACAAAAACTACAAATAAAGTTACACACACACACACAATATTTGCATTAAAAATATAACCTACACTGGATCTGAGCCACATGCTGTATTTAATTTCTCTCTGTGATGTGCAGATGTCATGTGTTTCTCGTGCAGGTGTGGGATGTGATTGGTCGATCTCTGGTGGTGGATTCTGGGGAGGATGATCTGGGCCGTGGGAATCACCCGCTGTCCAAAATAACAGGAAACTCTGGAGAGAGGTGAACGCGAATCACTACATAGACAGGCTTCTTCTTGTAGAGTGTTTGTGTGTGTAATACAAACACACTGAGCTGTTTAACATCATTCAGTGCTCGCTCGCTCTCGCTGCTGTTTGATGTGCTTCAGTGGACCGTGTGTGTGTGTTTGTTTAACGCCCGCTCCTCTGTCAGGTTGGGCTGTGGAATCATCGCCCGCTGCGCCGGCTTGTTTCAGAACCCCAAAATGATTTGTGCCTGTGATGGTGTGACACTGTGGGAGGAGAGAGATCGGCCCATCGCTGGGAAGGGACGTAAAGCCGCTGACACACCGACTGCCAATCTGTAACGGGGCGAGGATGAGACCTGCCAAGACCGCATAAGAGACCAAACACCTGCCTGTCCCGGAGGAACGCTCGCGTTGAGCTGAATGAGATTCTGAGCCGGGTTTCGATGTGTCCGCAGAAATCAAGCCATGTGTAAATATGTAAATGGATGGTGTGGAGATACAGTGGCATTTACCTGTGATTATTACAGTGGTCCTGTCATACTTCATGAAGTCTGATTTTACATGCTGCTGCTTTAAATTCAAAATCGAAATTTTAATTTATGGGGAAACAAAACTAGTTGTTATTATACTATGACTGATAAAAGAACAAAAATGTTTCTTGAAGGAGTGATTTACAAAAGATAATATAGAAGAAAGTAATGCAATATTATAAATTATTCACAAAGTGCTTAGAAAAGTATAGCACTTCACAACTAATTACATATCATGCATATCGTCAATCTGAACTTCTTCAGCAGTTACCTAAAGCGTCTTACTTTAAACATCGTGTTTGCATTATTTGTAATTGTTGTACAAATATTTTACAAAAATAAAATGACATCAACCGAAGTAAGCACCTGTTTATTTATGTTCCCACAAAACTAAGAGACATGAAATGACACGCTCTCATTGTACGGTGTTGTGTTGACGTGGTCTTGCCGTGTAAATCATAGGAGGCCAGTGGTGCCACATATCACTAAAAAGCATCTGTTTAGACTAAAATAAGCCATGCTATGTATAAAAAAACCTCACTCTAGTCTTGAAAAGCCTCTAAATAAACATACAGCTGGCCATATATGACGCTGAAGCACAAAACCGGTCATAATACAGATATATAATTACAATTTTTTTCATGCCAAAGTCATAATATTAAGTGAAGATCATGTTCCATTAAGATATTTGTCCTACTTTAAATATATAAAAACTTTTACTGTATTAACAATACGCATTAGGACTTAATTTGGACAGCTTTGAAAGCGATGTTGTCAATATTAAGATTTATAGCACAGATTTTCAAATAGTTGTGTCTCAGCCAACTTTTGTCCAGTCCTAATGAACCATACATCAGTGGGAAGCGTATCTATCCCGCTTTCAGGTGAAGCATAACTCTCAATTTCAGAAAACTGACGGTTTCTTTTTGGTCCAGGGTCAAATATTTATATATGGCTTTCTAAAAAGTTGCTTGCAATGCATGCATATCAAGTTAATGTCACACGAAGGCAACCGAAGATCTGTTGCGCATTTATAGCATTTTTGCAAGGGCTCAAGTTTCCCGTTTAACAAGAAAAAACGAAATGATGCACGATGAACAAGCAATGCAGATGCACACACACTCCCCTGTGTGTGTGTGTGTGTGTGTGTGTGTGTGTGTGTGCATCAGCACGCGTTCAGTCCTCGCTGCTGAAGAATGAGAGCGATTCTAAAGAACGGAAGTGGACCGACCATTTTGAAACCCCGCACCGCTTAGGTAAGATGGAAGATTCTTTTCCCCTCTCTGTATGATTATATATATATTTTAATAATTACATAATTGACCATATAGGATCAGTACTTAAAAAGCGGGATGATAAATACGAGCCCGCGGTGTGATTTATAGAGAAACGCAAAGGGTTTGGGGCAAGAGCTCGGGGACACCCAAAAAAAATCCCTACAAAATGAGTCATCTAGAGATTTCAGCTGGAAACAATGAATAGCAAATACGCACATGTTTATTATTAATGTGTACGGCTACAGCGCGGACACTGATGGTGTCGATGGCGGAAGCGTTCCGGGGTGTTTTGTAAACATCTGGTGTGAGAAATGTTACATTCAGTAAATCACTCGACACGCGCTGCTCTTCATGTTGAAGCCAAAGCGCTATACAGAGAGCAGCGAGTCAGCGTTTCTCACACGATTGGTCCGAGCGGGCGTTTAAATCGGGTTTAGGCGGATTTCAGGGTTACTGAGAAACAGTTATCATCGTTTGTTCGCGTGCTCGGTCCGCGAGCTCTGCATTGAGGAAGTGAACGTGTTTACTCTGCGTGCGCTGCGTCACCAGATTGCTAGGCTTTGTGACTGCAGCTAATGTATTATTTCTGTGCTCAATAAAGGTTTCCTTGGTGTTTTACGTCGTTTTCTTTGCGTTTAAGTTGGTGAAGTGATAGGACTAAGTTTAGTGAAGCGGTATGTTTGAGATACTATTATGAAAAACACATCCTTTTTGTTTGTAACAACTTATAATAAAAACAATATGTTGTTTTCACTAGAGGCCAATATTTTATTCACTGTTATTTTCTCTCCTCAGTTAATGGGAGATAAAACTAAGTGCCACTGTTATTTTGGGCATGCACGTGTCTGTGAACCATAGTAATACCATGGTGCCATGTAGCTGGGTACTGCTTGAATCACCAGTAAATATCACAAGAGTATAGTACTGTGATAGAATAATATCTGATGCTATAATCGTACCTTGGTACAGCCACATTTTTGGTTAAGGATAATTCCCTGTGAAGAGACATACATAGACAACAACAACATTCCTGAATGATAAACTTACATTACCTAAACAAAGTGCTAGGTAATGTAAGTTGCTTAATGCAAAGTGCTTATGACAATTGGTACATTTCTAAAAAAAAAAGTAAATACTTGGAAAAATCTGCACAATAAAAAAGTTAAATGGTCAACGTGTGACTGAAGCGTTTGCCTTGTTGCCTTTGCTAATTGGTTGCACTGCTTGTGACTGATTTTTTTAAAGGGTGCATTTTTTTTTTACTTTTTGGGAAACTATTTTGGTCCTTGATTGGATTATTTTTGAAGGCGTGTTGAGTCCCTTGCTGATTAACTGCTATATTCTGCCATATGCAAGTATTGCACGCCTCATGAATTGGGTAACCTTCACTTTTCCAATTGTACATAGACATTTGTCTAATATGTTAGTTATTGAAATAATGTATTTCCCTCATTTCAGCACGATGGATAAGGGCCACACGGTTAAGCTCTTCGTAGGGAATCTGGCCCTGGACACCACGCAAGAAGAACTGTCAGCCATCTTTGAGTCGTACGGCCAGGTGGTTAGCTGCAGCGTTCTAAGACAGTTTGCTTTTGTACACCTGCAAGGAGAGGGCGCTGCTGAGCGTGCCATCCGGGAGCTCAATGGCCGAGAGTTCAAAGGACGCAACCTTGTGGTCGAGGAGTCCCGAGGACGCCCGCTCCACTCTACAAAGGTGTTTGTGGGTAATCTTAGTAGTATGTGCACCACAGAAGATCTTCGGGAGCTGTTTCAGACGTTTGGCAAAGTTTTGGAGTGCGATAAAGTGAAAGGTAAGGGAGTATAAAGTCGCTGCCTGTAGCCAACGTTGCTCTTGGAGGGCTACCGTCCTGCAGAGTTTAGCTATAGCTCTAATCTAACTTGGGATGCATTGATACCGTTTTGTTTAGAAACGATTTATTGTGATACCGAAAATTCTGAATATCTACCAGTTTTTTTTTTTGCTAAATTATTTTATAAAATCTAAACATTATGTGGGGGAAAAAAATAAAAGTTGGCAAGCATGCGACTAAATATGGTTAAGTGTTTCACAAGACATTTCTTTTGAATGTAATGAAGGCAGCAACATATGATAGATGGGACATAACAAGAAAGACTATTTATAATCTTTAATTTCGCAAAAGTATTATAATACGACAGGCTCCAAATACAGAGCAGCACAAATGAGCATCCCGTGCACTGAATGATGCTCTTGAAGAAGCAAAGTCACAGTGCTCCTCATAGAAAAGTTCAAAGCGTAAAGGGAAGAGATGATGATGCATAGTGTATTATATCTGTGTAATAGTATATTGATCCTTTTCTTTTACCAGTTTTAAATCTTAATTATTGTGCACCCTTGAAAAGAGAGTAACCGAATGCAAGATGCAGTTTGAATGCCAAATGGAGGATGCCAAACAGCTGCAGTGGAGAGAAGAATTTATGTGAACTTGAATTTAATGACTTAAGTATTCATCTGTACATCACTTACATGACTTAGCAATAACACAGAACACAATACACAAAATATCAATATCAGACTGATACCTAGACTGCCAGAAAAGGCCAGTATAGAAGCCGATACTGAGATAGGGTCGATGCATTCCTAAATCCAAAATATCTAAACCATCCTTAGGGTTACTGGAAAATAACAGGCAGACGCAAGGAAACAAGCTCTCCAGGGCGAGGTTGGCTACTCTTAATTTAAACTGGGCGTTAGTGCTCATGCATGGAACCACACGGTTCTGCTCTATTTTAACGTTTACTAGTGGGACCCAATTATAATGAGGTTGTGTTCTTGTGAAGGTTATGCCTTTGTACACATGGAGAACAAGGAGGATGCGCTGCAGGCAATTGAGGCTTTGCATGGGACCTCCTTCAAAGGACGACCACTCTCGGTGGAGCTGTCCAAAGTTCAGCCAAGTAAGCAGACTCCAACTGGGAAAATCCCATGTGTCAGTTGTGGGAAACAGGGCCACTATGCAGGTGAATGCCCAGCTGGTAAGCCCACCCTGGAGCAGTACCAGAGCCAAGCAGCCGTCTTAGCTGCCGCCGCCGCTGCAGCTGCTGGCCTTCCACTGCAGGTTCAACAGAGTGTCCACAATTCGGTATACAACACCTCAACGTTTGACCCCACGTATGCTGCTTTGACTGGACTTACAGCTGCTGGTGCGAGGGCGGAAGGAGGAACCGCGGTGGCGCCAGCTGTTTACGGAGCACTAGCTAGTCAGTTGTACGGGACAGTTTCCAATCAGCTCTACGGTGGGACAGTTGCAAATCAGGCACTCAACTCTGGCGCTGCTGCTGCACAGGTGTACGGCTCCGTTAACCCAGCTCTCTATGGGCAGATGACAAACGGAGCAGTCGCAGCGGCATACGGCCCACAAGTTTACACATCCGCTATGGGGAATCCCGTGTTCCTAACTGCAGCGCCCAGCGTAGAGGTATCGACAGCTGCTGCGGTTAACCCAGCTTATACAGTAGCACCAGCTCTCTACACCGCTTCCCCAGCTTACGGGGCTCTTGGGGCAGCTGACCCAGCAGCTATCTTTGAGGCAGCAAGGGCGCACTACTTTGCACAAGGACAGCAAGTTCTAGCTGAACAGCAACAGGCTAGCTCAAAGTCTGGAGAGAGGGACCGGAGTCCGCTAAGAAGATCTGCCCCGCTGCTGCCAGACCCTGTTATGAAACCGTTTATGTACCAGAGGGCCAAGCGCAGAGCCTTGTTGCCTACGCCTGCAGGTCGAGAGGAAGCTGCTGCACAGGAGGAGGACGCTGTAGCCAGGTGAGTTGATTGCACTTCAAGAGGCACCGTCAGGGCCGGATTTACCTTTTCTTGTGACATAGGCAAAACAAAATTTCGCCCTCTGCCCTCCCCAACTTCCTTGGTAATATATAATATTACCATCCCATCAAACAAAATTGCGTCACAGTGTTTTCTCTTACAATTAGCACTCCGTCGGTAATGACTGAATTAAGTTCTTAATTTGTTTGAGAACAGAGTAAGACTGCTCTATTAGTAGGCTCCAGTGTTCTGTAAGAATTTTAACGGCCTGGAGTCACATCCACACCTTAAAACATTGTTCAGATGATTGTTTTCGAGACATTTATCATGTTTTTTGGCCCGTAATCTTGTGTGTGTTGAACTAACTTTTAAGGCACCTTATCCCAAACCTTCCGTTGGAAATATTTTGTCATTGATGACCACATTGATTGTTAATTATTTGCTTAATGCGGTTTGGTTCTTTTACTGTTACTGGATCTTTTTATTGTGTTTGCCTAGAATGCTTGTGCGTAAATCCTGCCCTGGACTCAATACATGATTACATTTTTCAAACATGACTATTTTAGTACCAATTTACAGTGGCGGTGATGTGTGTCTGCGTGTAAATGTGTTTCTGTGTTTGTGTTTCTCTCCCTGTTCACTGGTGTGTGTGTGTGTGTATATACATGTCTGTGTGATTTCTGTCTCTCTTTCCCTGTCTGCGTGGATGTGCATGTGTGTTTCCTCCCCTTCCTTTCTCCCAGATACTACGCGGAGTGCTACCAGCAGTACCAGCAGCTGCAGCAGTATCCACAGTACCAGTACGCGTACCCGTCTCACAACAACCTCGCAGCGATGTCTGCACTGCAGACTCTGCCTGGTGTGCCTACTCAGCAGGTGGCGACGCTCGACTCCCTCAGGCCAGTGCTGCCCGCCGCCCCCGTGTCTGCCGCTGCCGCCATCGCCATGGCAACACCCCGCGTGTATGAGCCACCGCCGATTCCGCCGTCGCACAAGGAGCCCCTCCTCCGCCGCCCCGAACTCGCCCTACACACCCCTGAAACACCCTTCCGATAGTGTGCTCCACGTCCTCTCTGCCTCTCCTTTCCTTGTGCTGCGTGTGTGTGCGTGTCAGAAAGAAGCCACAGGTGTATGTTTATGATGTGTGCGTGCTTGGGTTTAAGATGGTGGCTGTGTCGGTTTTAACTACAGACTGGAGCCTCTAACCTTGGTTCTGATCTCACACACACCCAGTGTAGTCAGGGCTGAAAAGGGAAAACTGCATGCTCTCATTCCTGCACACGTAACCAATATAACACATTGTCTGTTTAAAGAAACCTTTAATCTATTGCCAATTAGTTTTGAAGGGTAGATTAGGCACTGGCCTCAATGCTTTTTAACTTTTGTATTCCTAAGTGTTTGTAGTCTATGAATGAATACTGGACTTGATATTTTTAAATACTGCT
Source organism: Enteromius paludinosus (assembly GCA_032361165.1). Taxonomy (NCBI): domain Eukaryota; kingdom Metazoa; phylum Chordata; class Actinopteri; order Cypriniformes; family Cyprinidae; genus Enteromius; species Enteromius paludinosus. Next base: position 1,191,911 of record JAUMHQ010000059.1, read on the forward strand.
CGATTATAGTTATATGAACCTAACCAGTTTACACATTCATGTAGTTATTGCATTTCGAAAATGTTGAAATAAGTTGAATGTACGTTTACTCCAAAGGTGTGTGAAGTGTAGGACCAGGGTTGGACAGTATTTTACGTGTCTTTGTGTGTGTGTGTGTTTCTTGTTTTTCTCTGGGACTGTGGTGTAGCGTGTATGCTTTCCATTGGTTGTCACGACAGGAACGCACACGTGTACACGTGCACAGGGAAGCAACCTCGACCCACACGCACATACATACGCATCCCTTACACCTCAGATGGGAGAAACTTTAGTGATGACCTTTAACCCCACCCTTCCATCCCTGTCCACCCATCCTGAAAGCTGAAAGACACTGTGACTTCTCTCCCCTCCAACTTTAATGTAGCTACTTCCATAGATATGGTGACGTTTGGGAAGCAACCAATCAGAGGAAGGTGTAGCTAGTCAGCTTTTGCTGGGATCTGTCTTATGGGAGCGTCTCTAAGCTCGCCAACTTAACTGCCAGGATGCATTGTAGAATCTGTTTTTGTAAAGTGTCTTTTATTAACGCTATCATGTTTTTATAAACAGTGATAAGGGACTCAATTATCCATTTAAAGAGACGTACTTCCTTTAATTTTTAACTTTGGTTTACAGCTGCAAGAAAGAGAACATGTTCTTTCTTGTGGCTTTTTTTCGCAGTGATTGTTTATAGCCAAAATTCTCTTTTTTTTCTAGAAAAAGAGCCAAAATCATAAGTGGCCTATGATTCTTATGCCTTAGTAGTGAAATGTATTGAAGTTTTGCTATTTTTTTGGTTTGTTTTTTTTAATCTGTAGTCTTATAAAGTGAAACTGGATTAAGGCTACATGAAAGTGCTGTATTATTCTGTGGTGGTGTGATTTGGGATTAAATGAATTGGGAGATTCCTATCAGTTTCTTTCAGTCTTCCTACTCATTTCGCTGCTGCAACTCCATAGATGACCCTCACTGCATCTCTCTCCATCTCTCTTTGCATCTGCCTCTCATTCAGTGACAGTATTTCATTTGTTTACCATGTCCCTGTTCGCACCTATGTGCTGAGGATGCCAGTGTGTGAATGTGACTTTAGAAAATGTTTTGCATCGACATTCATTTTTGTAGTTTCTATCACAGTAACTGTTCTTGCCACAAGTGTTCTCAGAAGAGAAGACTTTAAAGATCTATACACGATCTTTTTACGACTATAACAAGCCTTCAAATAAAGAGCCTGCCTGATCATTTAAAGAGGAAACTCAAGAGCTATTGCTTGGAGCTTGAGCTGTTTTTGCCTTTTGATGTTTCATGATTGTTTTTCCTTTGTGAAACGACCAGACTCGTATGAATCGGAGCCCTGAAAAGAAGCTAAAGGACTAGAGACTGATCCCAATCTCACCCCTGTCTCTATGGATGGGGTAAGTCTAGGGGCAACCCCACTCTATACCCCCCAGCTGCATACACCATACCAAACCCCTTCCCCAGGAGCAGCAAAATCTTCAACGCAGCTTTTGGTACTTTTTTAACCACCCATAGTCCCCATGCAGCTTCTTTAACTGGAGTGTGCTACAATGATGACTATCCTTGACATGCTTTTATGACGCAAGCATATTGTAAAACATGTTTATGTGCGAGTGTCAGGAGGCTCCCACACTGTAAAACCTTTTTGCATTTCCTTTATGTCTATGGGATGGGGCTGCAATTGTAAATTCAAGCTATCTCCCACAAGGCTTTGCTTCCATTGTGCATGCTTCTTTTTTTGTTTTCACCCCTAAAAACAAACGCTTTCTGATGTGACTGTTCCAACTGAACTAGGTCCCCATGGAACTGTGGACACCATACGCAGCGCTGCTTTGGGGGGAAGAAAGTTAGCGTCGCGCAGTGTACGGGAAACTCTCTCTCACTCCATACAGGTAAACGCACTGTGCCTCGCCCCGTTTCTACCTGTCGTCCTCCCCGATAGCATTTGAGCCTGACCGTGTATCCGCTCTATTTCTCCTCACCACCACCCCACCCCTCTTGTAGATGCCTCACTTCTCGTCATCACTGCCATAGCCAATTGGTTCTCTAAACACCAGTGTAATGCTACTCTGAAACTGCCAAAAGGGGGCCGGCGGGGGTGACCGTTTACTGCTTCTGTGGTTAGTGTGTCTCGGTAATGGGTGGGTGCTTGGTGCTCTAATCTGTTGGTTTAGCTTCAGAAAGAGTGTGGTGATAATGTGTCCGTAAGCAATCGAATGAGTGGGATTGCTGGTCAATGATTGAAAGACTGCATAGAATGAGTGTTCAAAGAAGTTCGCAAGGGTGGCTGATAAAGGTGTGTGACAAAGGTGAGTGATTGTGAGTCCGCATCGTCGACCTCACCTGGCCCCTCCTCCATGTGCCTTTTTTTGTTTGTTTATTTGATTTAACCCTTGCCCCCAGGCTTTCTCGAGTCTACTCGCCGTTAACGCCCAGCTCACCGCCGCCCTCGTCGCATCCCCAGTGCTAGTTGTTACGTTTGTTCAGTGTTAACCACTGCTTGAACGCATCCCCAAAAGCTCTGTGACTGGACCCAAGACACTGGCCAAAATTGTATTCGCAAGACTCTCATTTGGGCTCAGTGACACTGGCAACCTTTATCAGTGCTTGCTTGTGATACCCTGCTCAGCCACAAACCAACCAGGCATTCTTCATAAACTTATGTTTTTTTCCCCCTAGATTGACAAGCAGAAGCTTAGGCATGATCATACCAAACAGTTACCAAATTTGGTGTTTGATTGTCCGACATTCTATTTTAGCAGTTAATCTGAAAGCTACCTTGTGTTACCTGTTCAAATGAGAGTCTGTTATAATGTTTGTGTTTGAAATAGCTGAATGTATAATAAGTAGGTGGCACAGATTTAGATTGCCTACCTGGTTGAATTACATAGCTGGTAGAGGAATGCCCTAGAAAACAAGCAGCTTCAGCTGAGGTAAAAAAGACAGGAGGGATACCTTCCTCTAGAGGGAGCATGGAAGTGAAGTGTGGCTTGTTTTCACTAGAAGGTGCTGTTGTCCTTGATTTTTTTTTTTTCAGATGATGATGTAGCATCTTCACATACATGCATCTTCATTGCTTCTTGTCTATAGTGTCCGTTTTACTTTGCCTGTAGTAATGAGGAGAAAAGACAAGGACAGGATGACCTGTTTAAGATCTTATTCTGGAGGAAAATGAACTTACCTCAAATGCGTGTAGTAGCTGGTACTCCCAATGTTAGCGGTATTAAGAGCTTTGTCTTGCAGATACTTGTGGATGACAGATTTCCATGATGTCCGTAGCATCCGCTAATAATGACAGGTGCCTGCGACAGACACAGGTTTTCGATAATGACCTTCCATGCAGAATTTTGTTTCTTAAACATGGTTTTTGGTTCGTAAACAAATCACTTACCTCCTTCTCACACTTGCTCTTCCAGCTTAAGTCTCTTTCAATCTAGATGGCACGCTCCAAAATTTTCACTGGATAACAGAATGCTCTTTCTGTCCACTTACTTTCTAGATATCGTCGACCTTCTTGTTTAAACTGGACAATAACATAACCTCTCATGTTTGTATTCTATTATATTTAGAAAACAACAGTATATTCTTTTTTTTTTTTTTTTTTACTGATTCTTTATAAGGATTCTCACTCCTGAATGAAAAGCCTACTCCAGTACTTTTGAAAGTCAAAGTGCATAATTTTTTTATAAATTATGTATGAAAATGAGAATAATTTCTATAGCAGGTGATTAGAATTTGAGCTGGTCATAATGTTTTTATCACCTAATGAATATATGCATGCTTTGTTAATGTGTGTGTATATTGCAAAAACCTTGCGATTGGTAAAGTGTACTCTCCAACACCAGCTTCTGCATGAACACTGTTTGGCATCGCATGCTTACTGCAATAAACTAGAACTATGACAGCATATGCTATGTTGTGATCATTATTTATAATCATTTTACAGTTAGAGATTTATTAATGTAAATTATTGCATACAAATCAATCTCTTAATGTATTTTTTAATCATATTTTTACACAATTTTTTTTTCTTGAAACTGGTCTTCTATCTTACAACAGATGTGTCTCCATTTGTTTTAAATATGAAAAAAGCACTTTTGTGCGTAGTAAGTATTGCATGTATAGAGATGGTACAGGCATTGCTATTTATTAGACCGTCAGGGGATTTTAACAGGCCTGGAATCTGCTTGTACTCCTATTTTCAATTCATAGCAGTCAGCTGGTTGTCGTTGAAACTGGCCCCAGAACTGTTGCTTGGGTAAGTAGATCTAGACTACTGCCAAGGACAACAGGTGTTAGCAAAGTGGAGGGCACCAGGAGGCGTGTATGTGATCTTTCCCTGCCCTACAATAAAAGAGCCACCAGTTATTGGCCCCAGTGCACAGTGTGACCCGCCTCTCACACCTTTTAGGTAGCATAACCCAACACCCACACAACCAGATCTCTTATTTATTGGGGTGCAGTCACGTGTGCTACTTTTGACCAGGACAGGAGCACTGGGCAGCAGAAGCTCTGCTCGCACCTCCACAAAGGCACCTCAGACGAGTGGAGTCTGGCCTCTTCCTCCACGGTTTTACACGTACACACTGAGCGGGTGTTCTCCTTTAACGCACGGACAGGATTTAGAGTTCACGATCTAGAGTGCAAGGCACGTAACTTCTAATATTAAGAGTTAGAGGGATAAGTGTAAAAGATGACGACTGTTGTTGAGACGCAGGTGCAGTATAACAACACCTACATGATGTCTACTACGGAAGGCTACATGATTCAGGAGGATGACTGGGACAGGGACCTTCTGCTGGACCCTGCCTGGGAGAAACAGCAGAGGAAGGTAGGTTCACATGACTGTGCCGAACATCACTGCAACGCTATCAAATCACTTTGAGGGGGTCAAGCTGTTTTGTGTTATATTACCTGGCAACTATAGATTCCACCAAAATTCAACTACTAATTTTATTAACTATAAATAAATATTAATAGTTTTTTTTACACTGTATACACACTACGCTTTTATAGGCTAGTGTTACTGTGGTAACCAAAGCTTTATCTGAAATGCTAGCACTACAGTGTATATTACAATATAGTCATAAAATAACTGCTATAATGAAATCCTGTACGTTCCCTTTTCATTTGAGGATCTTCTCATATAGTAAAGACTGGCTGTAGTGACTGGTATTGCAACGATATCTATTTTTATGAATTTGAAGAAAGGAAATCGCACTGAAAATACTATACAACACTTTGATAGGTTTTAAAAATATATATTTACTATCGTTTCTACCTGACAAGCTAGTTTACATGCCGTACAGCTGTTGGTTCAAGTCGCAGTTTTCGTCCGTGTTGTCTTACCACATCCCCGCCCTCCTCATTAAGTGTGTGGCTAATTTTAATCAGTCTTTATGTGTTATACGAGTCTGTAAAACCGTCTAGGATAACTTTACGGAACATGAATACTGTATTAGACAACCGTTGCACTTTCATTGCTGTAAACTATGCTACCTCAGAAAAGCGCGCGTAATTTTAATGCATTGTGAAAACACGAGCTCTCTAAACTTACCTGTGCTTTAAACGAACAAATATTCGCTCTTTAGAGGCAAAACACGGGCGTTTCTGTGTCAAGGCAGAGAAGTTAGGTTAACAAGACGTTTTTGAAGTTCGTCTGGTTGACAGAAATGACAGGTGACGTTTAATAGCTGTCAGTGGAGCTCGTGCCACGGTCTTGAGGTGACGTCAGCCAAGAACAACTGATTGATCTCCGCAAACCACAGATTCGAGGTGTCAAGACAGAAAAAGACTCTTTGAATTCCTAAGTTGCCTTTGCCATATCGTCATTACCGGTTCAGGTAGCTTTGTTACATGCACTTTGTTACATACATGCAGATTGTAAGAAGAAGATAACCGTTATTCTTAAATGTCTTTAATGTTTTATCGAGGGAAAAAGGTGTTTTTGCAAGACACGGCCTTGATCATAATGTAGAAAAAACATTGCATGTGCAGGGACTCTTCTTCAAGGTGTCTCGCAAACACTTGTGGGATGTTGGCTAGACCAAAGCTGAAAGACTTCAACAGATGGTGTGAGAGCAAGAGAAGTGCAAGGAGGGTTCATTTCAGTCTGTGAATAAACATGCCCTAAAAATACTCCTGAACCTTGCCTTCCCATCTCCCGTGCTGCTCCCTCCATTCTTAAGACGGTCTTTTCTGAGCTCCTTTGCCTGTGCAGTTGCTCCCTCTGTATTTGATAGCTAGCAAAAACCAGCACCATGTCAATTGTCACTATTTTAATGGCGCAAAATTTTTAAGGTGCACAGGGTGGTGTTCCATAGCCAGCACCTCCTCTGACCTAAGCCGTAGACTTCACATGTGTCAATACCTCCAGCTTCTTCACTAAAAAAGAAAAGGTGAAGTTTAAGAGGCTAGTCGCTTTTTCCTGTATAAGGTTACAGAGTGATATTTTTTTATTTGGAAGTAATAACATGCTCATTAGCGCCACCTGGATTATCTATGTGACATGTTTTACTCCATTTGAAGATGACTGAGCTCTTGCCAGTCGATTACATAAAGCTAGGCTAATATAACTTCTTAACTTGATCTTGTTGCAGTGATAAAAGGCTTCAAATCAGGCTATTAGATGGGTTTCAGACTTAGGTGCATGGCAGAGGGTCTTTAAACATCCTCAGGCATGTAAGATCAGCATAAGGAGCTGATATCACAGCGTAAATATAGAAAGTGCATCATTTTGCAATGAAACGAATATGGGGGTTGCTTGGGGGTGGAGGTTATGCACCTGTTCTAGCTCTACTGTGCTCATATACAGAAGTTCCAGTAATAAAGTGATTGTCAACATGCTGTTTCATCTGATATCTGTCCAAAGGCAGCAGAAAATAGATAAACCGTTTCTGAGCATCACTGTGCTGTTGACTAGTAAATTCGGAGTTTAAATTCTCTCACAATCTGGCTTAAAATAGCTGATCTCATGCTGCCGGCTAGCCTAATGGCTGCTCTTAAATAGTCTCTATGAATAAATCAGTGGAAAGAGTCTTGGTGGTGCCACCAAGAGGAGAATAGAGACATTGGAAATCTCCCATATCTATATATATATATATCAACAGTAAAATATTTAAATGAGATGATCAGAGACATCAGTTAGTTGCTGTTGCTGTTTTTTTTTTTTGAAAGATACGCATAAAAAGGTGCACAAGAATGTTGTGGCAGCATGTGAATTTGCATTGGGGTTTTTTCTGCTTTTAGGACGGGACAGTATAGTACAAATCTATATTTGCGATTGTTGGAAATGTACCTGTTAAGTCTGAACGATATGAGTTTATTTACATAAAGTTCCCACATGGCATTTTACATTTTAAGACATTTCTGTGCAACAAAAATGACATTTAATGATATGTATAGTCTAGTAAATACAAATTACAGTTCCTGACTGAAAACAAATGTATTAATTAGAGCAAATATATCAAATGATTAATGAATATCTTTAAAAAAGTGTAAATGTATGGCTATTGTAAGACACTAAGAAAAATATTTTGCTGCTGTTTGGAGGGCAGAAGTTTCTATATATACACACATTACCGTGACCTTGAAATGATCTTTGACGTGCACCAAGATGTAAACAATACCCACACATACAACACAGCGAGGCAAAATTTTAATCACGCTTTAAAACGAGGAGATATAAATAACCTTTACACAAGTCTGCTCAAGATCCTTATTTGTGAACAAACAGTTATTCATGTGGGAAAAGTCATCGCTGATCAAATTAAGTTGACGTCTGTTCTCTGGTGTGAAGTGGCTTCTTTCTGCCAGTCATTTTTTTGTGAGGGCCTACTTCTGTCGCTGAGTTGAGTTACAATGTTTCCGTTGCTTCTGAGAGCGAACTGATCTATCGGTCAAGGCTTAGATGTCAAGAGGACATGGCACTCCTTCTCAAAGCCAACATTCATTGGCACACTTTGTGTTTAGATCAGATTTAGATTGTCGACATTTGCGTAGAAATCAGTTTGACTTTGCACAACACTTTCTTCATCGCCCGCTATACGATTGACAGGACATTTACCAAAGCTATTTTATTTAGAAATGTGTAGTTTTCAAGATTTGCATATCCCCATTCATCACTACTGCATTTCAATGCATTTTATAAATGTTTAATTGTTTTTATTTACTTTTGCCTAAATCGGATGTATATTGACAATTAAAAAAGCATGCTTTAACTGTCTGCATTAAAACAAATTTAGTGTGAGAGAATTTTCACTCAGAAATTGCTAATAAATTACGGAAATAATTATAATTTCTTTAAATAAAAGAAATGGAAAGTAATGCATTGAATTAAACACAAAATTATAAAGTAGGAAGACTTAAGAAGTATTGTTTTGGGGTTTTTTTTTTTCAAAAGTTTTACAATTATTTATAACTTATATACGCATACCTTCTATGAATGCTAACATATCATTTTCCAGTATTGTGAGATTTTGTGAAGTGGGGATGTATTTTGTGCTGCGGTATATAATGACCTCTCATATAACTGGATTTATTTACAGCATGTGAAGAGTCAAACATATAAAAAAGTAAATTAAGTCAATGCAATTTTACTTTAACATTTAAAAAAAATAATTTTCAATGTTTATTAAATTGCATTTCACAAAGATTAAGTCAATTTGCTTTACATTCACCCTATAATCTTTTGAAAGTCTCATCTGTGTGTGGCTAGAAAATAATAGCATTAACATGAAAACATTTTAAGAATAATTTTCTTAATTAGCATATTTCAAAAGCTAAAGACTTCTTTAATCATTTGCTAAAAAACGATTTAGACTTATTTATCGTTGTTTACAAGATACAGGTCCTATTGTGTCATTTCTTATTTTTGCATTATTCTCAAAGAGAAAAAGTGTTTCAGAGAGAGCGAGTGAGCGGGAGAGAGAGAGAGATTGTGTGGTCCGATCAAATGGCAGTTGCTATTCCAGAAGCTGTGGCCATGTAGGGCAGCGACTATAAACTACCAGAGGGACACACAGGCCTCACGACGGCTTTATGTGTGTGTGTGTTCAAGTGTTCGGAAATGTGTGTGTTTAGGTTTGTGTATATGCAGTTATATGCAGTTATACATCTGTGGGTTTTTACCAACACTTTCATTCATGCACACTACCAGGGTGTTGTTTAAAGGATGTATTATTACCTTGTAGATTCTGTGGAGTATGAATGGGTTAGTCATACCCATAGTATAGCCATCTAATACCATTACGTACCACGGTACCCCTACAGTGCTTTTTGTAAGGCTTGAGTGTGATATTTTAAGAATAAGCTGTAATGTGGTCTCTGGTCTCTAAAGGGACTGTCTCTGTGTGTGTGTGTGTGTTTGTGTGTGTGTGTGTGCGGGTTTATGTGGTTTATGAGGACACAAATTTGTATAATGACATGGGTATGACATAGGTAT
>JAUMHQ010000059.1:1201485-1212463 GCA_032361165.1 Enteromius paludinosus
ATATCATTACGTCTATGGAGAGTCCTCATAAATCACAAAAACCAACATGTGTGTGTGTGTGTGTGTGTGTGTGTGTCCATCTGCCCAACTCATTACACAGGAGTCCGTTTTAATGTGATGCTCTTTCAGCTGTAATGCAGGAGATTCATTATATTTATTAGGTTTCTTACATTTAGTATAAATTCATATATGCATGTATAACAAATAAACCCTTCAGAAATGACAAATCCAAAATTAATTTAGAAATTTAAATCAAACAAAATAATATCATACTACATTTACTTATGTGATGTGCATACTCATTAATGCTTTATTACTTGAAATATCAGAGGGTTTTTTTTCCTCTTAGCTGCAATTTTAACTATGGATAACATTCTCTGCTGTAATTACACCTTTAAAAGCAGGAGATGGCAGATTTTTAAGTGAAACGCTAATGACAGTATTAGTCTCATAAAGGATGCTGGAGATGAGGTTGCCATAGTAACTAACAAAGACAAACTTAGGTTTAAGGAAACTTGTTCAGAAAAAGACTTGTGTAACACACACACACACATACATAGTCTTTCTCACGTTGAATCCTCAGCCGTCATCAGTCACATTTCTGTGAACCCATTAATGAGTGCTGCCGCAGTCGATAAATGTCGAAATGTGAGAAGTCAGGTCCTGGCATGCCTCAAGTGTGTGTGTTGGGTGACTGAAGGTTGCTGCCTTGTCATTCCTTTTAGATGATTTCAGATTTTCCATTCCCATTAGCACAATTCAGTACTGAGTCACAAGAACACACTGGCCATAAGACATCATGGATAACTCAGTTACTCAATGTTTTGAAGGGTTGCCAGATCTGAGTAACAAAACTAGGTACCGCCGATGCCACACAAAATAATTACCATTCATTATTCCACTCTCATAACAAAAACACATTTTTTACCATTTCCATTTCCATTACTCATTACACAAAATCTTTACTTCGTAGTAATCATAAAACCAGTCCTACCAGGGTGTCCCTCATAAAAATCTGTTTTATTATTGGAAGATTATAAAACGGAAACGCATTGTATTAGCAATAGTGCTTCATGACTTCGGTATGACATCCTGTTGTTGCATGAACATGATTGACTTGCATCTGCGCTAATGTATTTGCATAAGGCGATCTGATTGGTTGAAAATTTGGTGTTTGAAAAGTAAAAAAGCTCACTACGCTTGCCTCGCCTCCGGGGGCTTCTGATTGGTCCATTTTTTAGGACTGACATTATTCAGCAGCGCTTCTTGTAAACGTTTAACAGTCATACACGTCTATCTTGCTCATGTTTATATAGGAAAACAATAGAAAAGTAGCAAATTGGAGTGAAAAAACATGTTCTGTGTGAACGGCCTCTGTTTGAGGTGAAACCCTGTCGGCTGCCTACATAGTGAGTATTTTAGGGTGCAATAGTTGTGCTTCCGATGTTAAGGGGCATTCATACATAATGCATTTTTAAAAGTTGAACTTATTTTAACATAAGCAGTGGATTTTAATGCTGTGACATACGTGAGACGTGACAGAAGAGAGATATGAGTGTGTTATAAACGTTCAAACACATGTGTCTCGCAGGCTTTCCAGGGGTCCGTTCTTCGTACGTCGCTAACTCAGTTAGCTAGATTTGATTGTTGTGGATTTGGATCCTGATCTTGGATCGTTTGGTTCTTTGACGCTCATCCGGGACTGGCTGTCAGGTCCGTAAGCTTAAACCTGCTCGCGAGAAGGTTTATTCCATGTAAACAGGTGTGCTCAAACAACCAAATTAGCCACATCGTAATTAGCACGATGATCTCATCTTAGATGTGTCGATTCATCTTGGATGTATCAAGCGATGTACGAAGAACGGACCCCTGGCAACCCTGCTGCCTCGCACGAATTTACATAAAACCACAATGGAAAGTAGCGCAGTAGAATATGAAAACAAACAAATAAAAAAAATCATTACACTCCAAAAAAAAATTATTCATTGAATGAACTCAATTTAATTGTGGGCAGGATTTCCATTGAATAAATATGTGTAGCCCCCAGGGGCGGAGTGGCAATCGGGACGGTCGGGACTTTTCCCGGTGGGCCGGCCCAAGGATTTACACAGCGGATCACAAATTGAGCGGCCGCGAGGCGAACGCGACCGGACCCTGAGCTTAGTAGAATCAACGACGTTACTAAAGTCTCTGCGAATAGCGTTTCTTTGTTTGTTCTTGAATTCCCCTTGGGGCTCAATAAAGTGTATATAATCTATAACAGTGGTTTTCAACCTGTGGGCCGCGACGGTATTGCAGGGAGCCCGCCAATTATTATTCATAGAAATTGTAATATTGTTAATATAATAAAAAACGTTGCTGATCCGTTATGTATATTTTCTGTTTATACAATACAAAACCAGTTTATTCAATAAAGACAATTAACAGCCTTGCTTCCAAGTACTTAGTTAACCCGACACAAAAAGCGTGATCATTTAAATTCTTTTGCAGTGGGTCGCCGAAACAAGTTTGGCTGTGTGGGCCGTGAGTTAAAAAAAGTTGGGAACCACTGATCTATAATATATATATATAATCTATATAAACTATATCTAATGTAGAATGGAGCAAAGCCTCTTGGGAATCAGAGCAAGATATTTTCATCTGAGACAGCTAAAACATGCAATTTAGTCCGGTACTATCTTAAGCCTTGTCTGTGAAACTGGGAGGATAGAAACATACCATAATCTGGGTCTTCATCCAGAAAAAATAAACATTTTGTATTAATGTTAAATTGTGATGACCCGGCAGTCGGCGCTGGGTGCATTATGGGTATTTCTTTAGAGTTTACTTATTTTTGTGTCATTTAAGCAAGACAGTTGGGGTTTTGTATTAGTTATTGTATTAGTGATGTTAAGTTAGTTTTGGTGGGTTTGGTTAATTTGCAGCCCTGTTATATAAAAGTGTAACTGTTACCTTCATGGAGAGAGGGGAGTCACTTGCCTTTCATGTTGCAGTTCTTACGTAATTTTAATAATAAATAGGCTGAAGACAGTGCTGTCTCCTATTGGCTCATTCTGTCTATGCACCAGCATTAAATGCGAGCATTTATTTGTTACGATACTGAATTGGGTAGGTCGGTAAAAGTTCTGACCGGTGGGTTTTAGCGCCCCACTCCGCCCCTGGTAGCCCCAACTCATAAAAAACAAATCAATGCGAGAAAATAGTTTTAACAAAATTGATACATTTTATACTGGTTGAAGTCAAACTAAAACATTTAACCGGAAAACAAATGAAGAGGAATACATCTCCTTTTAAAAAAGGAGAAACGTTTGATTTATTTAGCTTTAGCCATTAACAACTTGTTACGCTTAACATAAGATTGTTTTGATACATTCTTGTATTTTATGATTATTATTAAGACAACTTCGTTTCATGTTAGCAGGTCCCCAAGCACATGTTTACTACACTTTACAACACTGGTAACCCCCAAAAACACGAACACAGCAGAAGGTCTTTTAAAAGGTCTTTTAGAAGGTCTTTTAAACTTAAAAGAGCATTAAACATTAACAAGTCTCCCAATTTTATCATCTCAATAAAAATGGTCTAAAATAACATTTTATTAATAAATTAATAATTAATAAATTACATGTATTAATTTACTTACATGCTAGTGGCATATTCATATAAAATGTAAAAAAAAAAGTTAGGATGAACTATGTCTGAAGAGCAGCTGTGAGAACTTATCTTTGTTTTTTTTTATTTATTGAACTTTGTTCTCAGAGAATCAGTTTAGTGTGTTTCAATGCGATGGTTGCAATGAAATGTCAGAAATCAGTAGTTGTGTATGTAAAAGGTCAGCGGCGGTCAGGCCGAGGGAACTGTGGCCTCGTCATCATGATCTCGTCATTGTTTTCCTTCCTCAGACAATTACTTCCCTCGAGCGAGTGAACGAGAGAAAGAACGAGCTGGAGAATGAATGGCAGCCGTCCAGACAAATGACAAGCTATTAATACAGTCCTGGCTGCTTTATTTACTCACAATTACCAGGAGCTTTTTTCCAGCTGGGTGATCATGCTTTGGTAAGGTGATAATTCCTCCTCACTAGAGGCATTAGACAAGCATACCTGTGTGTGTGTGTGTGTGTGTGTGTGTGTGCGCGTTTGGCCTGACCTGTCCACTACATTCATGAATGTGTTGTTCTGTATTTACACTGAGCACAGTGTGGCACATGAGTGCATGATAAGGATTTGAACAGAACAATTTGATTATATAAACTGATGGACCTCATTCATAACTTCACAGCTGAGCTCCCCTTCAGATCTCCCGCGCATTTATTTCATTGCTTTTAATGCGTTAGCAAACAGCTCACTGATCAGCCACAATTATTTGTTTATCTGGTTAGTAGCCATAGTCATAATTTTTTCCCCTAAATTGTTGACATTTATTTTGTGTTAATCAGCTTTAACATCATACAGTTAGTATCCGATCATGAATTATGATGATATATGTTGAAAGCATTTACATGCACAAGAAATGCTGACAAGTAAAAATAATCTACTTTTAATCATTTAAAAAAAACAACATTGTGATGTTATATTTTAGATTTGCCACTATTCTAGGTAAGTCAGAATAAGCATGTTTTTTACATTAACATTACATTATTTCAACCAAATTTTGACATTTTGCTTTCTATGGACATGCAGTCACTTTTGTGAATTTCTTTTGATGCACACACATGCATGTATATATTTCAGAAAGAATTGTTTACGTATTAAATATATAAACATATTTATTCATATTTTTAAACAAATATATTAATTAATAATAAGTATTACAATAGAACAGAGCAAATTGCAAAGCTCCGGTTATAAAGTGGGTTCAGAGTTGGAGATTTGACTAATGACTATGGTGAACAGGGTTTTTCTTTAAACACAACCCGACTAAAATAGCAGTACAGTTCTGACCCTGGAGGTCAGTCATAATTTGGTTTGAAAGGTCACCTATTAAAGGGCTTCCCCGGCCGTCCGGTGGGGTTTGGAGAAGACAGACATCTCCTCTCATGCTGATAGCACATTACCTCACGTTTAAAGATCGACCTCCACACACACACACACACACATGCACACTGGTAACAGGTGGACTCTGGGAAATGAATTTACTTAACAGAGTAGAAGTGGCAGCTGGGTGCTCACTGTGGGCTGTTATTTTAAGGCTCAGGGGTACATTATTGGCTGCTTATTTGTGTTCTGCTTCATTTTTAGGGATGTTTCTGTACGCGTTTGTGAGGTGTGTGTGTGTGTGTGGTATGAGAAGCTCATGAGGAGATGACAGAGCCTGTTGTGTCTCTTACTGTGCTCCTCAGGAATCCCTCTCTCAGCTGTGTCTCGGGTGTCCTGTAACAGCCACATTTAGACATGTTCACCCCTCCTCCATCAGCGCTTCCTGCTCTGCCTCTTTCGACCTTTACATTTCTCCCGTTGTGTCTCTCTCTGTCCATCTCCTCTGCGATTCATCTCCTCTAAAAGTTCCCTTAAGGCTCCCGGTGTTTCCACTTGTGCTGTCAGTCACTGTTTATAGGTCCTAGAAGTTTTTAATCTGTAGTTCAGGGATTCAGGATGTTTTTTGTCATCCGAACCCCTTTAACTTGAGACATTAAGTTAACAGTTGAACAACACAGTTAAAGGAAAATAATTCCTCGTTTTTATTTAAAAGATGTTTTCATCCGCTCGTGACCAGACTGCAAACCCCTGATCTTAAGAACCTGTAAATAAGACAATAAGAAGTCAGTTAGATGAACCTAAAGAGCAAACGATGAGCCTTTCGTCCGTATTCTTCATGTATTCTTCTCTGATCCTCAATTTTGTGTCAGTTTCCAGTTTCTCTCTTCTCTGTCTTTTGTTTATTTTCTTTTCGGTTTCAGTTCAGTTTGCTTTATTGGCATGACATACTTGGGTACATATTGCGTTGTACACATCAGAATAAAAGGACAAATACACATACAATATACATCCAAAAACAAACCGAAATCTATATATGCATCCATATAAACATTAATGCTACTAATAATGCAGCAGTTTGTGGCATTGATAAATATGATGTGCTACCAAAGAGGAAGTAGGTCCTTCACCCAGTAATATTTTTGTCATGTTCATGGAGTGACTGGAAGTCAGGAATAATCTGCTGTATTTGACTGAACAGTGAGTCTCTTAAAGACATGTATTTGTCACAATAGAGGAGGAAGTGTTCTTCATGTCTTCTCACATCATGTCATTTGTCTCGTCGCCATCCTTTCCTGTCATTTGGTCTTATTTCTCAATCTCATCTCTTCTTTCTCAGCTTTTATTGTTTTTCTTGTTTTCACCTCATCTTTTTCTACGTTTCATTCGTCCTTTTGTTATCGTCTCATTTTAGCTCTTCATCTTTTTTTCTAGTTTCGTCTCATCTTTCTCTTTTCTCAACTCTCATTTCCTTTATTTAATCCCTTCTCATTTTGTTCTCTTTTCTTCTCACTGGGTCTCATCTTTCATCCTTTCGTCTCTTCTCATCATTTGTGTCTGTGTCTGATTCTGGTGTCTTTTCTCTTGGTCTTTTCGGGTCTCTGTAGTTTCCGTGGACTATATTTGGTCTTCTGTCTCTGTGTTCAATCCCTCCTCCTCACTCCTTTCCTCTCTCAACCTCTCCATCCGTGTCTCTCTCGTCAGGAACTCCCACGTGTCCTGTTGTTCATCACTCCTCCTCCTCTTTCACACGCAGACTCTCGTTCACATCCAGCAGCTCTGCCCGTAACACCCTCAGCACTGGCACACACTCTCTCTCACACACACACACAGCTTCCTCTTGGCATCACACATGTTGGAAAGTATATTTATAAAATCTCTGAAATGTAATTAATTTTCCAACACACTGTAATCTGCAAATTGAATCAGTTGGTATGCACAGATGATGTTGTTCACATTAACATTATTAGAGATTAGAAACATCAGAATGTAGATTGGGTCACTCCTAAAGAAGCTAAATAAGACTCACACAGAACAGGTACTGGAACAATGCCTTTTTTTTTTTTAATAATGCAGTATTTTAAGAAATATTCTTTAAGCAGTACTTTGAATCTGATTCTGTTTCAGTTACTACTAATGAAAACTAATTTCCAAACAGAAAAAAACAAATAAAAAGCAATTGTTAACTGTGAGAAATAAAGTCACTATTGCAAAATGAACCCATTGTTCTTAGACAAAAAGTGGTAATTGTAAGATATAAAGTCTTATACTTTTTTCCCAGGACGGAAATAAAAAACATAATTGCAAGAATATAAACTTTTCACTGAATTCTATATTTATGTTTCACAATTCTATACATTTATTTTGTTTCTAACAAAGAATAAAAAAGATAATTCTTTTCTTATCTCACAATTCTGAATTTTTTCTTGTAGTTGCCAGTCTGTATCTTACCATTTGAAGTTTTTTTTTTTTTTAAGAATTCCATGTTTTTTCCTTGTATTTTCAGGCTTTAGGCTACGTCTACACTAATCTGGATAAATTTGAAAACGCCGTTTTAGTCTAAAAGCACTCCGCGTCCACACTATCGCTTTCAATCGTTTCTGAAGAGTTGATAATCTACTCTGAAATGACTGAATGAAAACGCTTACGTTCCTGTACTGCGCATGCGTGAAACGTAAGACGATTCGATCTGTGTCATTTCCATCTGCCATTTATGTACTTACGTTACATTTTCTATCTGGAGCATGTACAAACTAATAATAATCTTTAATAGCAAACAAAACAACTGCTGTACAACGCTGTCCGCCATCCGTTGAACTGGTCACATGACTGCGTCATCGTTTTCGAAAGCCTCCATTTTCACGGTCCACACTGCGACGCGAAAACGGCGTTTTCAAATTTATCCACTTTGGAAAGCATTTTCAAAAATCTCTGTTTTCCTTGACAAAAACGCCGTCTCAGTGTGGACAGAAGGCCAAAACGGAGGGAAAAAGATGTGTTTTCAAACAAAAACGTATTAGTGTGGACATGGCCTTAGGCTGCGTTTACACTAACCCGGATACATTTGAAAACGGCGTTTTCCCCTAAAAACGCTCCGCGTCTACACTATCGTTTTCAATCATTTACGAAGACTTCATCATCCACACTGGAAAAACTGAAAACGCTTACGTTCCTGTACTGTGCATGCGTGAAACGTAAGACGATTCAATTTGCGTCATTTCCATCTGTCGTTTATTTACTTGCATTACGTATTCTTTGAAGAAAAGCTATCTGGAGCATGTACAAACTGATATTAATCCTTAATAGGGCTGTCAAAATTGAGAGGAAACAAAACAACTGCTGTACAACACCATCCGTCATCAGTTGAACTGGTCACATGCCTGCATCATATGACTAAAATGCGTCATAATTTTCGAAAGTCTCCGTTTTCACAGGCCACACTGCGACGCGAAAACAGCGTTTTCTGAAATCTCCACTTTGGGCGCAGTTTTTAGATAAAAATGGGGTTTTCGTGTAAATGAGAGGCCTAACCACTGGGAAATATCTGCGTTTTCCCTTCGTGTAAATGGGGCCTTAGTCTTGCTATTCTGGGAAAAAAGTTTTTACTCACAATTTACAATCATTCTGAGAAAATGTCAGCTTCCATGACTCATGTTAAATAATACTTAAATATACACTGTACACTGTAGAATAAAATCCATGAAATACTGTAAAGAAACAGCAGCTTTGGTTGCCAGAAAAATACAGTAAAAATGAGGTTTTATGGTTTTAAGTTAAATTTACAGTTAAATACTGTATTTTTCTATCTGTTTTGTATCTTTGAAATACTCTGATAAACACCAAATGCAGGTGATGATGAGAAAGTCACTCGATTGAACCAAAGCCCATCACAGCTTTAAAATATGAATATGAATAGAAGAAGCTCAGCATCGTTCACACAAACACTAAACACCATCGTGGTGAGACTCATTAAACTTAAACATGCAATAAACATTAATTTAACAACATTACATGAAACTTTCAATTCTAATAAACATAGTGATTTAAAAAACTACATCTGAAATGCGATGCAGGGAATTCTGGGAATGTAGCATTTTCTTGTTTTTTACCATTAAAATCATGGTCGTTTTTTACAGTGCACCTAACATAGTTCTCAGCACTGCTTCATGCATTTGAATGTGAAATGCTATTGAGGAGAAGCATGCACTGAATAATCTGTTTTTGTCTCTCAGACGTTCACAGCGTGGTGTAACTCTCATCTGCGGAAAGCGGGAACTCAGATCGAGAACATTGAGGAGGATTTCAGGAATGGCCTCAAACTCATGCTGCTGCTCGAGGTCATCTCAGGTAAGGACGGGAAGATAAAGGACACGATGTTAGGATGACCTGAGATAGCGAAGCAAACGGAAGCACAGAGAGTGATATTTTAACACTGTTATATTTCATGAGTCTTCTCGTACAGTCATGTTTAAAAGGAGTTTGTGACTAGAGACTGAAGCAGTGAATGGAGCCCATGACTCATGTCTCCTCAGAGAACAGACGCCTAGTCATGTACTTCATTTGTGGTTCGTTCTCAGTACATTAGTCAGAATCAGAACAAGTAGTCTTCCACCTGCTGTCTGAGCGTAAAAAATCCAAATGGACTGTTTTTTACTTTCTTAATGCACATTTTGGATCTTATTACTGTGATTCATCAGTGCATGTTATTCCAAAGCAAACAAAATTTGTTCATCGCTTGAAATGTCTTTCGACTGCAGTCAGAATGGGTTGCACCATTTGATTTGAGATTTTAAAGATGAGGCATGCAATGTTTGAAAATGTTTAAATGCTGACTTCTAACTGTGTATTAAAAAAACTACCTGCGTTCATGACATAAATGTATGAAAAATGTATTTTTAGTGGGACACGAAATACGTACCAATAAGTACATAACACTAGAGGCAGTCAAACTCTGACGCCTTTAATTCCTTTTCATATAAATTTACAGAGTTTCGGCTAATAAAGCGCAATTTTCACACAATAACTTGAAGAATATCATGTTATGACTTCAAAACAATATTATTTTGCTGGGAGATTTGAAAAGTGATGCTTTTGAACGTTATCATTGCACATATCCAGCCTGGTATCTATGTGTTTTCATTGATGGTAGGTTCATTCGGTAGCTCACAGAGTACAGAGATGTTCCGGTTCAATCCTGTGTAACTACGCTTCGACAAAACCGCTCAGATCTGTGTAAAAGGAAGTTGAAAAGACACGCTGCATCAACATTGTTAACACTATCGAGTAGGTTTAGGGTTGGATTTGGTGTAAGGTATTTTTTCAACCTGATAGAGCATTAACTTTTAGCAATAGTTCACAGATATTTCAATTCTGAACCGTCACAATACATAGCTTTATCAACCTAATCAAAACATGCCAGGGTTCAAGTATTGAACTTGTATTTTAGCGCCACTCAGTGGACATTTCTCTTCGAAACTGCGGTTAAACACGCAGTAAGGTGCATAAAAACGATGTTGCACAAAAAAAGTGCACAGAGGTACATATTCAGAGACCAGGTCAAAAAAACGAAGAAGCTTTTTTTTTTAAATATCAAGCTGTTTATTTTTACGAATGTACACCAAAACTTGTGCGATTGGAGTGTTTGGAAACAATCATTATTCGTGGAACAAGAGCTGCACACTTGATCAAAATAATGATCGGTTTACCTCAGTAACTGACTTGAATTGGCTCTGACTGATCGGCAGGTGAGAGACTGCCCAAGCCTGACAAAGGAAAGATGCGTTTCCACAAGATCGCCAACGTCAACAAGGCTCTGGATTTCATCTCTAGCAAAGGAGTCAAACTGGTGTCCATCGGTGCTGAAGGTGAGCGACTTACACTACTGTACACTACTGAGACTTAACCATCCCTAACCATCATGAGACTTAACTTCCCTAACTCCCTAAAGATAAACAGAGTGAAAAGATGTACAGAAAACAAAATTGGCATCTAACCCCCTACTT